>KZ270038.1:47794-125956 GCA_002249935.1 Onchocerca flexuosa
ATATATATATATATATATATATATATATATATCTCTTGCTCTTCCCTATTAATTAGAAATGTTAATAATAATTATTTTAATTAATGATGATAAACATTTATCAATGAATTGATTATTTATAGTTAGGAAAAATAACGGATGATGATTGAAAGAGAAGAATGAGAAATTCATAGTAAATCACCGTTTCTTGGCTTTTTAAATTTTTTGTGGGCCTAATTTTATTACTTTCATTTTTCTTTGAAATTTGTTTATAACCAAATCTTCTCATAATTATCTTGACGATAACTGTTCTGTTTTGTGTGGATGATAGTAAAATTTTCAATCAGAAATATTTACTATAACTATCGCTCATCTCTTTCTCTCTCTCTCTCTTTGCTTGTGTTTGGTTTCAACATATTGAAATGACAATCAGATGATAATCAGCCAAGATAGATATCTGTTCTTAGAACTAGAATAACTTTTGCTTCTATTTGAATTGCTGTTTTGGGGACTTTTGTTTGAGGTCATCATATGTATACAGCTGGTTTAGATAATGATACTTGTAACTTATTTCAGGGCTGCTACTATAATTATTACTATTCCTGGGGCTATTAAAATTTTTAGTTGATTGGGTACTTTTTTTGGTTCTAATCGAAAATGCAGCCTTTATGGTGTTGAACTTATAGTTTTATTTTTCTTTTTACTGTTGGTGGGTTGAGGGGGATTACTTTAAGTGCTGCTAGATGGATATTATTTTACATGATACTTACTGTGTTGTGGCTCGTTTCATTACACTTTGAGTTTGGGTGCTGTTTACGGTATTTTTGTGGTTTTTGTCTATGACTTCCTTACATGTATGTATTTCGTTCGGTGGTGTTGTGATGATGGCTGTTTATGTGTTTTTTTATCAGTGCTAACATAATTTTTTCTGCTGGTTTCCAAGGAATGCCTCGTAAGATTTTGGATTATCCTGATTGTTATTCTACTTTTCAGATTATTTCTTCTTTGGGTTCTGTTATTACTTTTGTTGGTTTTATTTCGTTTAATTATTTATTGATTGATTCTATTTTTTTTCACCTTTTTTGGGGGTTTCTTTTTATAATTATCACAGTCCGGCTTATGCTTTCAATGGTCCTCCTTTACCAGATTCTTTTACTGAGGAAGTTTTTATTAGAGGTCTTCATTGGAAAATTATTTTTATAGTTATCGTTGAGTTGGTTATGATTATCGTGGAAGGAAGGCCTAAGCAAGCAGTTACTTCCCGGTCTTTTTCACTTTTAATAAAATCTTTGCAGTCGCTCCTTCCAAAAGTCGTCAGTTTGGTTAAACATTAAGTTTCAACTCTGCAAAGCAATAAAACTGGAAACTTGCAATAGAACTTTGATATTCCAGATTTCAGGTGTGACCTGTACTTTTCCATATCTTCCCTGATATTTTGACTCCTTGTTTTTTCTCTTACATTATATATGCAAATGCAATCAGTTTGTCCAGAGCTGGCCACAGTTTTGTCCCGAAGTTTAAAATCTAATCGATGGAACAATTAATCTTCGATGGTTACTTTCTGGGGAAATGAGGTATTCATATTTTTCCTACTTCTTCATTGCCATCGTATATATATAGCTATTTTTTTCCCACTCTTCAACATTCCGCTCTACTATCCGAAAGAGGCAGTGGGATAATCAAGCAAAGGAATTCCAGAAATGCTTTGTCTTATTAATGATGACATCCATGTAATAACATACTCTTTTTATGTTTTATCCAGAAAAACTATACGAATTTTTGCATACCCATTTTTTACTATTGCACACAATGATTAGTTGTTACCTTTTCTGCTAATATTTGGCAAATATTAATTATCTGCTGAAGTGATCTGGAATCCTGATACAGATGGTAATCTTGCTTCGGTGCTTCAGATCTTTGATCCTAAATCTATGAACTTTTCAGAATTGCTGTTTCTTAGTATATATTTTTTTCCATTCTTTTGAAGTCAGTTTGATGCAAACCGATACTTGAATATGGTTAATTTTCTATCTAGCTAGACAGCTTGTCGTAGAAGTAGTCGTAAAAAATGAAGCGTCGTTTCTCGGGAAATATTGGTTAAGCTTTCTTGTATCGGTGATTGTTATGGTGACAGATTGAAATGCCTGAAACAGAAAGCAGACCAAAGATAATGTTGGGGATAATGATTGAGGATGGTACAGGATGTGTAAACAGGGTTACCGAGGGCAATAACGATGAAATTGACGGTACGAACGGTCCAATAGAATTTACGCAGCTGTCATTAGGTAGGAAACGATCAAAACGGACAATACATAATTAAACAAGTGGTACCGGTGTTCGCAGATCACGAAAGGAGCGAAGGAAGGGAAGATCGGGATCCGATAAATTCATATTCTTTTGTTCAGACTGGTTTATTATGATTAGGTTGCTGGTTAGCTTGCTTCCACTGCTCATTTTCCCACATTCTTCGTCATCATTTAATTTACTTCATAAGGTAGGTAATTCCATTTGTCATTATTCTCAAGTCACTAATGTGATAGACATTAGCCACTTGAGAATTGAAATGTAATTCATGTTTAAAGAATGTTTCGTTTGAGGCTCGAAAGTCTCATTTCCATTTATACTATCTTGCGATTCATATTTTTTCTTCTTCATTCAAGAAGATGGATAAGCCAAGTTTTTTTCTAACCCTGCACAAGGGCTATGCTCACCAATATATCATTTTTTTTTTTTTTTTTTTCGATCTATACTTTCAATCGGTCATTTCGAGCAACAGCAGCACTCTTATGCGTCCCATTTTACAAAATCATGATTCGAATTTATCGGAATGATTTTCTTGTCTAAGTAGTCATTAATAAAACTATCATTACTTGACACTTATTAGATAAATTTAAAAATATTTTGGTTATATAAGTCTAAAAATTAAAAAAAAAAGTAATAATTTGGTAATACAAATCTCTTCAAATATATTAAAACCAAATATCTAATTGGAAAAATTATTGAAATTGGCTCCATTTAATAACCCAATAATTGAAGATATTCTTAACAACAATAATAAGTTTAAATTTAAAATTAATTGCTTTGAATTTTTCAAATTCAAAGCAATTAATGAATATCCAAATTGGACTTGCAAATAATTTAAATAAAATTTATAGAATGCCAAAAGGATAAATCACTAGTAATTTACAGCCACATAATGTGCCATGCTCACAGCTAATCGTATTTGGTGATGACTTTACGGATGATGGCGCCGAATTCAGCATTCATTCCCATGGTTTCATGAGGAATTCAAACGGTCCGGTGTGGCCGGAATATTTAAACAAAATGCTTGAATGTGAGGAGGTGAGTGATTTCTACATTTTCTGATTTTTTCTCTTTTTGTTAGTATCATCACGAGATCTTTCTCAATTTAAGACCGAGTATTTAAGTGTTGATAATTGTTAGACAGTTCCATGTGATGTGATGAACTGATGTGATAAAAACTGATAGTGATGCAATAAGTAAAAGAAAGTTTCCATCTTATCTTTTGCTGAGAGACATTTCTCTAAGAATTAATAAATTTTATAAGTTTTAGTATATCAATTATGCATATAGTGGAGCGAGAAGTGACTACAACAATATGTTTTTCTCAGATTGGTCGGGAGTACTATGGCAGATCGAATATCACTTTATGAGTTACCGTACTGTACCAAGAGGTAAAATAGATGGCTTTCTTTCGCGATATGATTTCTAATCAGTTAATATCTGGAACCTGTGTCATGAGAAAAGATAAAGTCTTTTCGATGTTGCAGACTGAATCATTTAGCTCCAATTCTGATCAAAATTTTTTTTCTTATCCCAATTCCTTTTTCTTTTATCTTGCCTTTAGCCAGCCATTTCATCATTTCATTTTATGCATCCTTGGCTTTGTCCAACAAATTGAGATGGAATTTGGCAGATTTATTTATCTGTTTCTGTTTCAGATTCTTTGATCATTTTACAAGTAGGTGGATTATCAGAGCTAATCTTGCCGCAAGAGAATATCGATGGATCGATTAACGTCGACAAAATTTATGAGAATATAGCACATGCTGTATTAGGGCTGATCAACACTATAGATAACGGTTTGTTTGTGAATCAGCAGAAACATAATTTCGTTGATTGAAAATCTCAATGCTTAGTATCAGATACCTTCTGTTCCGTAAGTTTTGACATTCAGATTAGGAGGGAAAAGTCTTCTTTCCTTCTTTCCCAGTGATCGCTGGCCTGATAACTGGTAATGCACAAGATTCAATCTACTTGATTTATCCCAACAACTACAATGATCTTAAATGGAAGAAAAAAGAAAGTGTTTGGTCATTTATCTTGTAGATTATGAGTCTTCCAGGTATTATAATAATTATGAATTTGGTTGATCCATATGAAGCGCCAGGTTACGCGATGTTTGCCTCAAGTGGAAATGACGACGATCTGGACATATCTTCAGTGGTTTCGCATCTCAATTCGGTATAGTGATAAATAATAGCAATGTGCTGATATTTTATCAGCGAACTTATTATCGAAAGAAGAAGGTGTTAAGCAATAGGACTAAGGCCAAGTACAACCTTTGAACGAATCCGGCCTGAATTTCAATACAAGTAGAAGTTCCAAGTCTTTAAAATGTTTGTTTTAGAAACTTTGGAAGTTGGTAGTCACCGAAGGGCGCGGAAATCGACAAGTTGGGCTATTTGATTTGAACGCAGCCGTTGTTGATGCTGTACGAGGATTGAACACAAATGAACCATTCACCTATCAACAAGATAATATGACGTATGTGTAGAAATTTCTCGATTTAATCTTTTAAATTACCAATCTACAGTAATAGGAGTGAAAGTTCACTCTTGGAAATTCCAAGCCAGTTAGAAGCAAAAACAAAAAAATTATATGATATCTCAGCCTTCAGCAAATATCATTTATCAGCAACATCCAGATACCAGTAATTTCAGGTCACTCAAAGTATTCGACTATGCTTATTATGATAAGTGGTACCCCTCAACATTGGTACATCACAAAATTGCCCAAAAATTGGCCAAATTTCTGGAAGATTTATGATGGAAAGAATGATGTCAAAGCGATGTGTACATATTTGGATGTTTTATGACTTTGACTAAAGTATCTAAAATTTGCAAGGATAAGTTGAAACAGGGATTATTACCCAAAATTGGAATACAGAGCTGGATTAGAAGTACTTTTAGACGAGAATAGCAAATGGAAGGATTGCTAAATAAATGTCCTCTTCTAAGATTTTTATGATTATTATTAAAACTCAGGAATTTTTTAGGTCTTAATTTAGGTGTTTTGTAGTTTTATTTTGAAATATAAAACGTTTGTTTCTTATTTAAAACATAATTTTCTTTCTTATAATTCTCGAAAGTATCTTCCTCAGACAGCACCAAAAAAATACTTGAAAATATGACTAAATTATAAAGCATGTCAGTTTAAATACCACGAACGAACTGCAAGTCTGATGTCAGAACATCAATTCAATAGAGTGAGTAAATGAAACAGGGAAAAAAATAAGTTTCGATATCTTATGACTTTTTGCTGACTTTATATAATAAAGAAGTATAAATCATAATTTATTCATTCTTTCTTCCTGCGTCGCAAATTGCTTTTCTGCAACTTTCCACGTCTCTTTTCCTCCTAAAATTATTCAAGAAATGAATAGAAAAAATATCTTCCTTCTTCCTTCACCACATAACAGAATCTGTTTTTAAAAATGCTCACAGTATCCTTTATCGGCATCCTTTGAAATCAGGAGAACTTAGCATCAATTCAGGGAACAAGACATAGGATTCAACAATTTTAGATTTTTCATTTCTCTCTACTTTATGATCACTTTCCCGGGACAATACTTATTTCCCAGTTTTTCTAAACTTTGATATGTGAAATAAAACTTACTTTGATTGCCTTACGAAGTTTCCAGGAAAGAACAACAGTAAGTAGCAAAAACGGTGTAATGCATAATAACAGTGTCACAAAAAATGAACTAGGATCATCGGTTACCCATAATACTAGTGGTATAAATCGCTTCAACAAATAATCCTTCAAATTATCGAACATCTAAAATGAAAACAAATACTTAATGGTCGCAATATTTTCGTATTCGAAAAGACATGATCATTCGTAACAATTTACGTGAATTGTGTTACGCCCGTCCTAGGCTAAATTTTCTTGTCTGATTAAATCCTTTATCATTCTCTTCCTTATGATAATCAGGAGAAAATTCTACCGAAACTAAATCATTGAATATAATTTTTTCTGTTGAAATGACCGATTAGATGTGGGTGGAAATCGAAACATGCTCGTTACTCAAACTGAATTATTTGCCTAAAACAAAAACATTTATTGCCGAAACGATAACGACCGTTTTTGTCAAACTTCTATCTGCATAATTTGACAAAGAATTGCGATGAACAACCACAAGTACTGATAATTTTTTTATATTATTAGAAATTATATCACATAGTGTGCACTGCGAATTTCCCTTCACTTTTTTTTTCTTGGCATGAAATAAATAAACAGAAATAAAAGGAATGAAAGCAATTGAAATGATCCACAAATACAAAGCACATGGTAATAATTAGCATAAATATTGATTAACGAAAATGATTCCTATACTATAATACATATTAATGAACTGGGACAAATATTAATAGTTTCAATATTTTAAAGTAATCTACTGCAGTACATTTAGGTAAATACACAGATGGTGACATTTTAACTTAAGAGTGAAAAAGAGATAATCGATCAGAACACATTAGAACACTCATTTTCCAATTAGAACACCAATTTTTAAAGCTAAACAAAACAAGGATGGTTAAAATTATTATGTTTTCAAACAATTTCATGCAAGAGTTATTAACTTTTTCATAACTAAAAAACTTGGGCCTTATACTTTCCGACCATGTACTTATATCAAACAATAAAATTCATAAAATATTTAAGTAATGAAGTTCAAAAAAATAGATTAAAATATTTAAATACTGAAGATCTTAATTAAAAACTGTGAGTAGAGTTTTATTAATTACATATCATTAATTTATGTTTTTTTCTTATTTTTTTTTAAAAATCATTTATTTTTCTTTGTATCTGATGCCAATGAGGGTGTCAGATACAAAGAAATACATTTCTCTAATATATTTATCTACACTGAGTACATTCTCGGATGATATACTTTTGCTCGATGGGAATTCAATAGCGACCTGTCTTAATCTTCGATTTGTCGTTTTCAGTTTTTATTTTGGTTCTCAATACAATTACATGGATATTGTTCGATCAGGTCTTTCAATTTTAACTTGTTTTATGGACTCTATCAGTAACCCATAAAAAGTATATACATAATATATCATATCGAAAATATATAAAAATACAGTTTTCGATTCATTTTCAACACGCTTCAAAAACTTTTCCCCATAGTAAACCATTAAATTGATCTAACCTTAATCAAACAGCATCAATAATCATAACACTGAAAAAGGAAGATGCAACAGCTGAGAAAGCTCGCACATAAAAGCCAAATCGATGAAAAATATAGGAAGTTCGAAGAATTTTAATAACTATTGAAGTAGGTCTATTTATAGTATGAATAAATTTCATCCGGTATAAAATGAAACCATCGAATAGCAGCTCTAATATATCGATAAATGATAAATGTAAATCCGGAAGAGACCATTCTTTCCAGGATTTGAGAAACAACACTTTCCTATACCTGAATCTGTAATAAGATTCAAATAAGTTCTAGAGCGAAAAACAAGTATTTGCTGAGATAGCTTCGGAGATTAAAAAAGATCTGTAATGATGTGCCGTCATTAATAAGCTAACACACTGGAAATGTTGAAGGAATTTTCTACGCGGTAAGTAGTTTTTTACAATATATAAATTGCAAAAATCTAGTAAAGTTCCGGGAGATTAGCTATCAACCGAAACATATCAACTCACTGGTAACAGAACTCTTTCAATACTTTTCATTCGATGAAAACAATTTCGTGCTGATAAATGTACTGCAATTACAGTGATACCGCATCTTTTCGGTATTTTGTTTCGATAAGATTTCTCAAATTTTGATTGAAAATTGCTTACTTGCATATCTGACATTGTATTCTACTCTTTCCAGAAGCTTTTTTTAACCAAGAATTGAAGCAATGCTTATGAACCCATAACATTGAGCCAGAACATTTACAAGGTCTAAGCCAATCAATTTCACCCGATCCTTCCACATAGCAAAATCTGCAAATCTATAAAAAAAAAATCATTAATCAATAAAATTTATGGTCTTTTTTCATTTATCGTAGTAAATGACGTGAACCAATGAAATAATCAACAATGCTACCTTCACATCTGTGCGGGAAAATTGATTTGCATCAGTGGATTTATTGAATGATTTGTATATCTCCCAGTTACTACTTCTCATACTTTCAAAGCGCATATCTACTTTGTTGAGTTATTCGTCAATCGGAAACTGGAATACTAGCAAATAAATAAAAAAAATATCTAATTGCAAACGAAATTCTGAAACAATTTCAATCAATAAACAGATACCAAAACTGTCTTCCTTTGTTAAATTCAAATTATCACTAGAAGTGATAACCCAAATATGAAAAAAAACAGAATATTCATTATATCTCTCACCTTGCGGTGACACCGACCTAAGTATGAAACATTGTGAAGAATAAATACAAGAATATTATGCGAAAAAAAGATCTTTGTTACATCCTCAAGTGAAATAATCACATCAAAATTAGTAATTTGTTGAAACGATATCGGATGGGTATCAAACAACATGGGAAGATAATAACGCATCGTTTTATCGAATAAGCATAGAAACAAGGATAAACAGCTTTGGTTTCAAATTAAAGTATGATATAGCTATCTTCTCACCAAATAATCATATCATACAAACTGTTCTTTACATCTTCAGGCGAAATAATCATAAAAAAGTTGCTGGCTCACAAAATAATTTAAATATAATGAAAATAAAAATGAGCAATTTGTGATGTACAGTATGCTTTATTCCAAATCTTTTTTGTTTATTCTTCATTTGAAATGAACAAAGTTGACTTTCAATCTAAGTAAAAAAAATTAGAGAACCATTAAATAAATTTAATGACCTGTTCTTCCCCGGGAAGAATGTCATAAAAAAGTTACTACATGAAAACGTGAAGTTCTGAATAGTTTGTATGGTCCTTAAGTTCCAATTCATAGAAACTTGACAATTCCTTCGTTAAAGGAGTTTGTACTTCCATAAAAGACATTGAGGATAATTTTCCCATCAAAATAGTGAAAAAAGTGAAGTGATGAAGCAAGACATTGATATTTCCTATAAGTAAAGGATATCCAATCTTCTTTTTTTTCGACTGAATGAAATTGTAACTATAATGATTTTTCAGACAATAGATCATAACTTTTATACAATGGTATTTGAAAGAATTCAGTTAACAATAACGAAATTTGAAAGATAATTTGAAATGTAAAAGAATAGGATAAGTGAAAATGTAAATTTACAAAGCTGATTTGAATTCACATTTCAATGTTTCGTCTAATTTTACAGCTAACTCATTTAATAAAAATGGTTGGTTTTGAAACCATATTTTCTTCAAAATCATATCTTTCAAAAGTTATCGAAAATGCATTTTGTTGTATCTGCAAAAAAAAAACAAAAACTAAAATTGAAGGAAAAAAAATCATTCTAAAAGTAACAAAAAATGATTACAATGCATCTAACACTGTCCAAGAGCACACTGATGTGATGATATCATATACAATATTTGAATAAAAGTTAAGTCTCATTCTACTGAGAACAACTAACTTCCAAAGTAAAACATAGCTAGCATAGAGAAAAAACGTAACCCTATTATCCAAACAACGTGGGAAATAGTGACATATGCGATAAGTCAGAGTTATATCGAAGTATATTTCAAATAGATCAGTTATTCGCAGACGGAACTGCGGCCAATGCCAGTGTTTGTAGGGTTTTAACTTCCATTGACGTCGATATACATAACTGAAATTATTTTATTTAATCTCTAAGAAGAAAAAAGACTGGAAAGAGGTGAAATATTATATTAATTGAGTTGCCGAAATATTGGCTGCTCACATTTAAATCTAACGCTTATGGGAATCGGGATTTCTGGATCCATAACAACAACAAGAATGCAATGTATAACATTCACCACGACATTACGCTAGTGAGCACTAATTGGATTACTTGATAAGTCTGATTAGACTAAACAATCAAAAAGATAAGTTTTACTTGCATATAGCGCAACTATATTTCATATTGTATGGTGCAAAGGAAAGCCACTGTTCGAAACAGCTCAGATGGACCCACTTCATTGTTCCAATGCATTTACATGGAGTTATCCATTCACTGATATCGTCATCTGATAAGCAATATCGGCAAATCTAAAAGGCAACTTATTAATTCATCAAAAATTCGGATAGGTTTTTGGCTTCAATAGAAATTAAATGTTTAATTTGTCTGAATTATTATCAGTGGCATAACCGTGATATTATTACTGAGGATAACATCAGAAAATTATTTGTATAACAAATTTCAAATACATATCTTCGAATAATCAGTTATGATACTGCCGAAAGATGACGAAGCAACTTGAGCTGAGAGAGGGAATATACCGAGAACTGCTACATTCCTTTCGACATTTGACAAGTACGAGACCTTACTGTCATTAACATCACTCCGACTACTACTACTACTACTACTACTACTCGATGGTACGATGACGCTTATTTCTTCCGCCATAACATCGATCGAATCCTGCAGAAGCATCAATCAAGCACTGGTATTCAAAAGCGCCAGCGAAATTTCAAGTTTACAAGGATAATCTCGAACATCTGAGCAACTTCCCTCTGCCAGTCCTTCCCTAATCTTAGTTCTTTGACCCTTTCATCATTCTATATAAACTGTCCTCATTTGATTACTCTAATTCGTAATAAATACATGAAATTATCAAAACCCCGGAAGACAATTTGAACTGAACATATGCGAGCACATTTTGTTAGAAGTTCGCTAAAATAACGACAAACCGCCGAATACCAATCGGCCCTTCTCCGCAAAGATTCTGAGATTGTCGGGAGTGATAGCTTGTTTGGTCACGTGGGGTGTGGTGTTTCATGACCTTTAGCTTGACCTACTGTTGTGAGCAAGGAAGTCTACCAATTATTCAATTGAACATGAAGTTCGGTTGATTTAGCGAAAAGGATGGCGGAAAAGATCGATTATGTCTCATAACTGGCATCAACTACAGCATTGTATCTACATATTAAGATGTCTGAGTTGGCCGAAATTCGGTTCAAAGTCACTAATCTGCGGCGTCTTGAAGTCCCGGGATACGGGGATTATAATTTGCGGAGTAGTAGAGTTAAAAATAATATTGATATAATAGTCTGGGAGTAAAAGAATTGAAGATAATATTCGCAGAAGTTCGCAGAAACTCGAAATATTAATCAGTCAAAGTTCTGGAATATGATTTATCAAAACCTAAAATACAATAACCTATAATACAATAATGTTTTGTCAAGTAATAAACAAGTTTCCAAGACTTATAGAAGTCCAGATTTACTTTGAAATTGTGATGAAATGAATACTGGAGTACTTCGAAATATGGAAACAAAGTGTCCACTTAGTTGGAAATTAAACAAACTCAAATTTTGTTAATTTGGATTCGGATATGTTGATAGATTTGGTCTGGAAAGCTAAGTTTGTAATCGCTCGAAAGGAAAAGTGGTCTCGGGAGCAGTTGAAGTTATGAAAAGAGTGAAATTGTTTTATTAATTTAATTAAAAATTGCGACAAATAATGCAGTGAAGAATAACAGTATCATCATAGTCTCCAAGGGATGTCGTTGAAACCATTGAATCAAGCGGTTTAGCTCTTTCAGCGCTTCTTCCTGGGTAAGATCCTTTTTTATCGGTTCTCTGCAATGGACAATGTCCGTACAGTTTATCGGCTTGAATCATGCGGAAATTTCTTGTAAATTTTAAAATTTGAGACGAATTTTTTTGGATCTAAAAAACAATTCACCAACGGAATTTCCCAGTGGAAACTTATATAATGTTAACAGAGCGGAAAAAGTAATATCTCACAGACATTATTTTCGCCAGAGATCATGGGAAAAGAGGGTGAAACTTAGATTATGGACGTTGTGAATCTACTTGGAGTTCGAGAGATCGTCGCATATGGCCATGTTAGGAAGTTACATACATTGAATCAAGCGAAACAAGTCTGAGGTCGAAATTTCATAGAAATAAGGTGCCATACTCGTTTCGCTGTTGTGTGAATTCTCGACCATTGTTCATCACTGTATGGTCAAGGAAACGAAGAAAGATAAACCTACGCAGCAGCAGAACTCGATGTTTCAGAGGGCGAGATCACTTCTTTCTTTTCAAGCGTGAATTTCATTAAAGGTATCTGTTCGTCTGATCTTTTTCCTTCCGAATGTATCCGCGCTGTAATTTATTTATCGTGTGTTGTAGAAAACATCAAATAATAGTGCAGATTCTGGATGAAAGTAGCAGTACTTCAAAATTAGGATGAAAAGATGATTATCAACAGAATGGAAAGAGTATGTTCTACCTTTCAACAATCCTGCAATCCTGCTGCGATAAAAATCCGGTCTCATCAGTTACGCCATTATTTTCATGATCAGAGGAAGATAATTACTGATAAGAAGGAAATAAAATAGAAATTCGAATTACTGAACCAAGCCTTCATCCAATATATCCACCAAATATTTTATGATAAAACAGGTATTATGTGCAACGAATGGCTTAATCTCATTGCTCTTATCAACCGTGACAGGACATTTTGTTACCTATCAGTTTGGTTTCCACCGTCTGATTATTGTCGATTTCCTGTTCAACGAAATTTGTAATAAGTATCAATTTTGGAACTTTTGTGTCTTCCTGTTCTTGCTGATGCATCGGTCGTCGCCATGTCAGAAAACAACGTTGCTCCGCACGTGGTGGAATGCAGCCACTTCCAGCTGGTGCAGCCTACGGAAAACTAATTGCTCTCGAGATTTCCAATCATTTCACCAGTCTAATCCAAAAAGCATCAAAATCCAAGGATTGAATCAGATTGATCGATAGCAGAGTTACCGTAATGCTGGAGATGGTATCGGAGCGAAGCTTGAACAAAAGTGGCACATCGGCATTGTTGCATAGCTGCATTTCAGTTAATGCTATTTCTGGCCGTTGTTTCATGGGTGCGAAATAAATAGCTACTGCTCTGCAATTGGGTATTAATTTTAATTCTTTGAAATAAAAAGATGGATATAATTAAATCTAAATTCGAAATTCTCACAATTTCAGAAATCACTTTCATCTAAACTGCCATCATTTTTGGTTGTGATGAGTTCATTTTACTGTTAAAACAGTAGGAGAATGTGGAATAGAATGAGAAACGCAGGGAAGCTTCATCTGTTTGCTCTGAGGAGTTAACAGTTATTTTGAAACTAGGAAATGATGAATTTACATTCCATGTTTTGATGGCAATCTTTGGTCGCTGATAATTGACTGATTATCGATCATTTTGTTATCATACCAATACATTTTCAAAACTGATATAAAAAAGCAATAATATATCACAGCTAGTAATGGAATTGACGGGATTAAAAGGACTGTACTGTTTCGGTTTTTGTCTTTGTGATTTGATAACATAACTTGTGGTCAGTGGTGCATGCGACATTTGTGTATCATCCAGTTTGATATCCTTGCTCGTTGAGCTTGCTGCTGTGCTACTGAAATGATCATAAGAAGTACCAATTTTCTTTCTTCTTTCAATTTTAGGCCATTATTACCACCAGTTGTCTTCCACTTCTCTTAAGTTGACTTTGTTTTTTTCTTTAATTTAGCTTAGAATTTATGCAGATGCTTTGCTTGGATGTTTCTGGCCAGATTTGAGAGAACAAATTGGAAGTATCAAAAAATTAATAATTAATATAAAAAAAAAAAATTAATTATCGACATTATAAAAAAATTTTAAAAAAATTTTAAAATTTAAAAAAATAAAAAAATTTAAAAAAAAAAAATTTTTATAAAAAAATTATTAAGAATTATCGACATTTTTATTCATTTGAGGAATGCACGAAATCATGCGCACCATCGCCGATCATTTTCTCGGTTAATCAGTGTATTCAAGAGCGGAAAAATGAAACGAATGAGGTGTAAAGGACGAAAGCATTACAGCTTGCTTCTCATGATCCTGGAAACGGACATTTTCGGTGACCGATCTGTGCTTGTCGATATCTCCCGCATAATCTCATGAACTTCTCTATCTTCTTAAACCGTCTATCAACCAACAATTCTACGAAATGATGAAATACTACAATGGAGATTTTTCCAATTTTTTATCGTTTTAATGTTGAAAATAGTGGCAAAGTTATATCAAAAATTTAATGTTTCAGTTCGAGATTTGCAAAAATTTCAATCGATTGAGTCGTACAGAGTTTTATGAGCTTTCATGCATCATTCACAATGATTAAGTATCGGTCGAAGGATATATTATAATTCGTAGTTTAATTAAGTAAAAAACGATTATTTAAAAAAATGGAAGGGAAAAATCGGCGACAGTAAAGAAATGACGATTTATTGGCTAGAATGCTGCTTTTTCAGAATCACTTTTTGCTGTTCGTTAATTCGCTATGCTTCCTTATACTTTTTCATTTTCTTTTAATAATCTGAATCTGAAAGGATAATGTCAAATAAACGATGCTGAAACTCGAAATCTTATAATCGCAATCCCAAATTATGCCAAAAGAATTTATTGATCATCCTATTTACAAAGAAAATTGTGGTCTAAGATTGAAAAAGAATGAGAAACGATTCAAGATTAGGATAAAAATGGCCAAAATCATTTCAAAAAAGCCTAAATAGTCATGGGCTCAGAAAAATTTCGAAAAGAAAGAATTGACGAGTTTTCAGATGAAGCTAAAGTTTTTGATTAAATATCTAACAATTGTTAGCTTTCAATATGCATCACAGATAGTGGCTTCGATTAGCAAATCTAACAGTATCATATCCATGTCTTACGTTTAAAAACATAATCTGTGATAGAATTAGTATTGCATGATCAGGATTTCCTAATCGATAAATGGATGTCACAATGGAGTTTATGGTTCTTCTGTTAAATCACGTTTTTACTGTTTTGTTTTCTGTTTTTCGGCATGTGTTTTTGTTGTTATGCTTTTATGTTCTTGTTGTAAAATCATTTTGAACGCTTCTATTCGGGCAATGTAATGGTATTATTAAACAAAAATGGAAAAGATCAACGATCAGCCATTGCATATTCATTCCAACAGTGATAAATGATTTTGCTATATTCCGTTAAGAAATCATTTAAAGATAAATTAAAAAATATATTGAAAATCACAATTGGCAATGTCATCAAGCAACGAGCAGAAGAGCAGAAATTTCCTCAGCATTTTAAATTTTAACGTCAGTGACGCTGTTTTGAATGGAAAATAGCCAAAAATGCACCCTGAAGGAGATTATAATGATTGGTTAAACTTAAGTACAATTGTTGGGTACCAGCCAGGCCAATCGTGATCTGTTCGACAAGCAATGGAAACAATCGATGATGGAGAAGGAGCGATGATGTGTTGACCTCGGAGGAGTGTTGTTGTTGTTGTTCTGGACACAACAGATTGGTAAGGTCAGCGATCATCTGACCGTCTCTCCTTCCCACATCATTATTTTAGTTACATTTCTCTTGCAATCATATAGATTCACCTGTTGATTGCATCGCTTGTATAACTTTTACGTTTGTTGAGGTAAACATAAACTAGGTTAAGAAATAGGAATAGTAATAAGTAAGAAGTAATTCATATTGGAACCGTTTGCATTGTTTCAAACATTTAAAGATAAGAATTAATCAATAAATTTTACGATTCATCAAATCGATAAATTGTAAAATTTAAGAATATTCATCGATTTGAGAGTAATTCCGAAAATTTGCTTTCATTGATTTCATTTCATCCATAGCCGTTTTCGATCAAATCACCATCGAGAATTTGCCCGGATAAATGTCGGAGATAGTGATCGGTTGTTAGTTCCCATTCATTCTCACCATTTATCATTCCATCATCAGCTGAAGTCGTCTCATTTTCGTCTTACTAAATATATTTTATTCCTATTTATCTCTCAAAAAAGAAGTAACGGAAAAAGATGGCCTGTACTCCCAAAGTATTTCTCCTATTGCAACCATACGAATAGCCCTACCCTGACCTTACCTTTAATCGATGCAATTGACCTCACGTTTAATCGATGCAATTTTCAAACTGATGAAGTGAAGGCGTCGTTATGCCATCAACAAAAATCTCACCCGCGGAATGTTTCGTATCTCTCAGGAAAAGACAATACTGTTGAGCGGAGGGATGGTTTGGTGTGATTGATCTGCAGCTTGACCTTAGCACATTCTATTCCCATCATTAACTGTTGTATTGTTTTATAGCAGTGAATAGACAACATTGTTGCGATCATTCAACGAAGCCCGAAATATGCGTTTAGCATAGATAAGCGCGAAAAATTTTGAACCATCGACAAGTTTATCATCAGAAAGTGTAGCAGAATAATCGGAGATAGTAGAAATAATTCTTCCGGAAAACAAATCAACACAACGTTTTGATCAAGTCGTATTTGCCATGGATGAAGAAAATCACTCAAACCATCCGCGTCATCCGATCCTAAGGATGTTGGATCGACATATGTAAGTCAACTTTTCATTTGCTTCAACGAACCTCTTCCGGTGCTTATTTGTCTCACTTGTTTACTCTTTGAAACGGATGGCAAGCAATCAGTTTTAAAATAAAGTAAAAATGAAGAAAGAAATAATTGTTTTGCTCCATTTTGCTCTCCCTAGTAGTAAATAACAACTCAATAATTAGCAGCATTTGAATTGAGTAATGAATTACTTACTTGTTTACTTAGTATTTCTCGAGGAGTTGTTCCTCTTTCTCTCTAAGAATACCAGTGTTTACAGTCTCTTTTATTATTTTGCCAATAAAATGACATAATATCACAACATTGCCAGATTACTTTCTTCCCCTCTCTTCATCTCTCTCTCTTATCAGTGAGCAAAAATAATTGAAAATGATAGTAACAGAGACTTAATAACAAGCAAAAGGAACGTTCTGCTTCGAGAGCTGAACCCACCAGTCATTACCACTTCTTCATCTTTCCCCTCTCTCATCCTCTCCTTCTGATTCTTCCAGGCGGAATCATTAACCGGAATTTTTAGATTTAACTCAATACGTTACGAAGGTAATGAGAGGGAAAAGGAAGGTAGGAAATTATGTCATCAATAATTTTGTTTAGAAAGAAGGATAAAGCATAAAATGTTGGCATCCTTCTCCAAATTTCATTCCGAAATTATGCAAATTTCGAGATGATTTTCAAAAATTTTCAAATAGTATATATACTGCTGAATGTCCAAATCATTCTACTAAAGTTAAGGAGGCTGACCGGCCTCAAATAATCAAACGGTTCGTTCTTAACGAAGAACATATCCCTGTATCCATAAGTAGGTACACGGGACTGATATTCCAATTAAGCCATATGCCGATATTTCACAGGTTTTTCTTCCTTTTCTTTTTGTTTCCAGCCTTACGTAGTTTCTAGAAATCTGAGATAAGTTATTCTCTCAACTATTTTTGTTAATAAAAATTGTTAAGTTTTTGAGGATGCATTAAGTTTTAATTAGTCCGTCGAAAAATCTTCTGTCTATGAAGAATTCGCAATGAATTTACGATTTAGAAGATTATTTTATTTTGATGAAGATTAGACATTCAAATTTAATACGACATATTTTTGTTCAAAGATGATCTGCATCTTCCGGAATTTCACCGACTTCTTCCATTTCCGAAATCTTATATTTCATTTCTATGAAGTGAAAATGATTGAAACTTATTGATTTGCAGTCTTTTCTGGTGTAAGTTTTGGGATTTAATGCATTGTGACAAAATTGTCAGAATATTATTCGTACTGATGGGAATTCTTTCCATTAATGAAACCTTTAATCATTATATCTAATCTAAATGAATGTGACTTGGGCATATTCTTCCAGTTGCTTCCATGAGTAAGCCATTCATAATATCGGATCAGTATCAATATCACGTACGTGCAGAGGCTTCTACGTGTTTTAGAAGCTCACGTTCGGGATGCGTAAAATGTTTCAATTCATCTTTGTCATTTAAAATCTCAATCCTTAAAAGAGAACCTCCTCCAAACAAACTAGAGAACGGTTTACCTTCCCTCCCACAAATCGCTCCCTCTCACAAAACGAAAGGAATCGGACGACAATCTCATTCTTTCCACTCATGTGCCATGAGACGGTCTGTTTTCATTCCGTCCCCGGTTCTTGCAAGGAAGTCGATGTGTTGTGTGTTGGAGCGTTATATCTGATGAACAGAAAGCCTACAACTGCAGGTTATGGTATGTCTGGTTCAGAGGTGAACGAGGTAGGGAGGTAGGTGTTCTGGCGGTTGTACGGTATTCAAGTTATCTGGAGACTGTAAGCAGGCCTGGGGCAGCAATAAGGTGGAGGGATTGGTTTGCTTACGTTGACATTCAGGAAGGCATGTTTAGAAGACGGGGAGATAAGAGGGTCGTGATGACTCAATGTTCATCATTTCCACTAAGTCGGTACTTTGGTTTGCTAAGATGCGTGAACATATGCAGACCAAGTTCGCTTAGGAGTTATTGTGCCAGGCCTGGATATAGATTTCAGGACGAAGAAGGTTGTTCCTTTACTGGGCATCATCCTTGTGTTTCCTAATCTAAGGCTAACTTCAGTGCCAATTTCAATACCTAAGATAGATTCCTTTTTTGTGAAAGTTTATATCACTAAAAGAGATTTCTATTTCATTTTCATTACTTGACGACCAAGAATATTCTTTTAATCTCTTAATCTGATTATTATCCAGAAAAGAGAAAAGATAAGAATAGTAATTGTCTTCTAGAAGCGGAAATGACAGAAACATATATATTTTCTTGAACTATAAGTAGACATTCCTGATGGAATGTCTTTTTGTGAATTTTTACGGTTACAAATGAGACTTTGAACTGTTACACAAATATCTCTCAATTAGATATCTCCATTTTTTATATAAGAAAAAAGTATTTTTTCGACATTGTGATTGAAGAGATCGATGGATTTAGCAATGATAAATTAGTCAAGTACGGAACTGGGCAAATGAGTAATTTATCAACTTAAAATGACTATACTAAAAGATAGAATAGAAATGCTGATCATCGGATTAGATCGATGGATCTTTCCAAGCTAATGTACTTTTCATTAGGTTAATAGTTTATTTTGTCGATTTTCATTAGATTAATAGTTTATTTTACAAATTAGTAATCATTATTTCCATCTATTATTATTTACATTTAACTTATTTATCAATAGATTAATCGCCTATTCCATCGATAATATCAGTTAGTATTGTTGTATCTATGTCTACTTAAAAATATCTTTATCATTTGGGCTAAGCTATTCTATTGTTAGATTAATCTATGATATCATTAATAATTAATATAATGATGTCAGTACTGAAGCGAAGTTATCTATTTTTAGGAATTTCAAACATAATATGTCCAGTGGTAACCCGCGAGGGAAACCAAGAAGAAATGGATCCATTCCAGGTAACTTTAGTTAATGCTTATTTTGTTCCGGTTGAAATTCATACTAAAGGCAGGAAACTTCTAAACAGAAGTTTGAATTTGTTCCTGACTGTTTATTTGGTCAATCAGTATTCTTAAAAAAATAAAAAAAAAGAATAAAGAAAAAGAATGAAAAATCACGAAGATAAGAAAGAAGGAGAAAAGGAAAAAAGATTTTGAAGAATAAATGAACAGACAGAAGACTGATCCCCAAGCGAGAATGATATTAGGTTATTACTCATATGGCTTGTCATAAAAAATGTTCTCAGTAATTTCTGTCAAAAATACCGAACGATCCTTATCTTTGAGTGCAAAAATCTTATTTTTATTACCATTTTTATATCTCCATATTATTCTGGAATAGTTCTGCATTGTAGTCTACTGTTCCCTGAAGTCTGTATGAGAAATTTTGTTATGATATTTTTTTTTTTTTGGCGGGAGAGAATGAAAATAAGAGAGAGATGATAAGAAAAATTTGCAAGCCTTTTTTTTCCTTTTCTCTTTTTCGTAATATGTGCCTTATATTTTTCTCTAAAGCTTAAAAGTGTAGAAATTGCATCTGCCGCATATATATTTTGAGCATGTAGATTTCTGTTTGATATGGAGAATAGAATAATTATTAATTAAACGCTTTCACACGTTAAGCTTGATAAGATAGAAGATGGGTCATATATTTAGGCTTGACCAAAAAGAAGTTAGTGATAGATTTAGGCCTATAGAAGATGACAGATTGATTCTGCATGCATTGCATTGGGTCATAAAAAGATTCCTGGAGTTCAGTAGTATTTTATATTCTTAATTTTATAGGTGTATCATTTGAACAGGTAGTATCAGGTTTTGGTTCAAGAAATCAGAAGGGTGCAGTGTCGAACCTTACACAGCGCACAAGCGCAACGACTAGACGTCAGCTTAATTTTTTACCATTTTGCAAATTTCAGAATCTAAAGCTAATCGAAGAAGGAGATCTATATTGAGAAATTTTCTTCATTTGAATTCAGTCACTTTTTCAATTTTTGAAGAAAATTTATCATGAAATTGTTGCAAGCATGTTTCCTTAATAATTTAATAGTAGAATTTGCAGATTATGGCGGCCAACATATTGTAAGCTCGCAAGTACCTGCTGGCGTGCTACCACCGGGGCAGCCACCACAGCCATTGGTTAATGGAAATGCTGGACAGCCACCCCAACAACCAATTTCATTTGCTATACCAAGTGTAGACAGTGCGCATCCGCCGCATACTACAAACCAGTATCCTTCCGTTACACGGATGCCTCCGAGAAATCTCCCGTAAGTTTGTCAAGATTGTAGGAGAAAGGAATGGAGCGAGGGTATATCATTCTTTTTGCTGCATCAGCAAACTTAAAATTATAATGACAGTTTTACTTTATTTGTTTCATTTTTTTTTTTTCGTGCTTTCTGGTTTTCCGATAATCTTCACACTTAATTTAGTAACCGAAAGCATGTCATCCATCCATCAAAAGAATGGTTTCCTTCGATTTTCAGTTGCAGCCTAATCAATTCTGATAAATTAGCGAAATGTATATTGTGTTATAGGAATCCAAGTATGCAATTTGCAGCGGGCGAAGCGCATGTAGAAGGTGCACGTCCGCAGCAAGGTAATCATCAAATAACAATACATACTGCCAGATATCAAACACAGCCAGTTCAGACACAGCAGAATTATCCAACTTCGCAGGTATTTTCATTTTCACTTTCAAAATTAGTTTGTTTGAAATTAGATCATAGATTATTTGATTGTGTAATATTAGTGCTCATTCAAGTGACACTTCTAGTTTTCCAGCAAGCTGAAAAATATTTGTCATTGTATTGTAATTTTCCTTGTCTTTAAAGTTTTTTTTTCTTTAAAGCAGTTCAAAGTTTCCCAGAAACTAAGTTTCTGAAAATTTGTATGTTAAATTTTCAGTTGGCTTATCCGACAGCGCCACCCAGTTCGATGTACAATTCGAATGCTATCTATAGTGCACATAATTTTATACCCAACAGTCCGCAATCATTTTATTACCCTCCGTCAGTTCATCTTTCAACTTTTAATTGTATAAAAGCGATATTTATAGACAAAGCATTGCTATAATATTATTACGGAATAAATTCTTCCAAAACAGGTGCAGGACTGGAAAGATTAAATATTAACTTGAAGCCTACTTCATTATTTATGACCTATCATAAATAATTTAACTGCATGTTTTTAAAAATATTCATTGCACTCTCGAATTTCAGGGTTGTTGCTCCAGTTTATTCATATTTTCCGCCTGCTCAACCAGCAGATTACATTAATCCGGCAGCGGCGGCTGCAGCACGCATGAATGTAGGTTACAATCAAAATCCGTTTCTAATACAAGCTACTGCAGCTGCAACACCTCCTGCTGCACCATCAACAACGACAACTACATCTGGAATAACAAGTAATATGCCGCAGCAACCACCGCAGCAACTCACAAAAACTAAGAAAATCTTATCAATTGTCGACCCGATGACGAATGAAGTGACGAATAAAGATCATATTATTAGATCGGAAAAGGAACAACAACAAATGATGCAACAGAATGTGGAAAATGCTGATACTGGCAAGTTTAATTTATCTTTTTATCCGTAATTTACTTCCAACACATCCATATATTCTATCCTGCTTACATAAAAAAACATACTTCAGTCACATTCGTTGAGTGTCTAATAGTTCGCTTCCTGTCATTGTTGATGATGGCATATATCAACTTTTTAAACTTTTGGATAGATTCATGTGGCATATTTCTTTTACAAGTTATTTATGGATTTAGATGAGGCGTTTTTATTTATCTGTATAAGTTGAAAGATCATTAATGAATATTAGTGATAAAAACGAGGGAGATTGTTATTACTAGAAAGCCCAGCAGAAAATTCGATGTACTGAAGTACACTATCTACTGGCCTCATGAATAAAGGCTTTGTACAACAGGCATATATAGTATGTAATTAATCCTATCGACCTGAAATTTGAGGCAGTCGAATATCAAGCAAAATACCCTAAGTAATCAACATAAGTACTTCGTCTTAATTCAGTATTTTTTCATCGGCGAAATTTTCAACGGTTAACAGATCTCTTCGTTCTGATTACTATCTTTCCTTTTCTTCCTTTTACTGATATAGAAAAATAGGAAATAGGTTCAATTATGTAGATGAAAGTTTATATAACTTTTTATGGGAAATGAAAATACCAACTTTTTTTTTCTCACTAAAAATCTATTATATCTATTATACGAACAGTCAACAGCAAACTTGAACTCTACAAAACCTTCGTTCGATTTGTGTTTTTTGATCAGTTACTGATCTTAAAACAAAAACTGACAAAGGAATAGTGCTCACTGCAGTGCAGATTTTTTTCTGTAAATGTAACAATGAGATAAACACCTACCTGAAGGAGTTACTATAAGTGAATTCCATGTAATATCAGGAAGTGGATTCACTTACATAATTTTCAAATCATGAGCAAGAGAGAAAAGTTACTGAGAAATGATGAATCCAAGTCAACAATAAGCAGAATCATTCGATGTTTTACTGAAAATTATTAAAGATAAATATTTCTTTTTTCCCAGATTGTTTCTCAAAGTTTTGCAGAAGCTATTAATGATTGTTTGCAAAATGATTGAATGTATTTATGCAATAGGCATAATATCATATGCACTCATCTAGTTTTAAGTTTTGCATTTAAGGATGGTGCAAAGTTTAGGAAGGAAAAATATGATGAAAGTGAAAATAATCTTGCAAAAAATTAGGCAGAAGAGTTGTATTTCGACTAACTTTGATAATTCACTAGCGCCATGTATTTTTATCGAATAATTGACAAAAGAATCGGCAATGATGGGATAAAAAGACTAAGGCGCAATAAATATGAATAAAAAGGAGATGAGTGCAAAAAGTCGTTTTCTGTTTAAACAAAACTTTATTAGTTTCATCTGTAGTAGTTTTTTTTTTTTTTTTTTTTGTTAGATACAGACATAAGTAGCTGATATTTATGATTATCTTTCGATACGGGCTAATTCGTAGTCATTATTACTGTATTGTTATCTTGCGCCAACGAGAAATGCCTTACGTTCAAAATATGACTATATGTATTTTATTTTTTCGAATATCTGAAAATTTCTATATTTCGGATATCTGAAATATAGATGATACATTTTGAAAAGTTTTCTTTGTCACTTATCATGAAAATTGTCAAAATGCCAGGAAAAAGATGGCAGTAGAAACAGAAGACCAGAAGGGTCGGCAAACATTACTGAGTTAGAAATTCCTCTCTAAAATCGTTGTTTTAGATTATAAATATAAAAAAAATGATAGTTTAGATATCATAAGATTATATTAAAGATAATCAAAGCGACAATGAAACAATATTGACTCGATTAATTGGCTTATTGTTTCGAGCATATGAATTTATTATTATTCATATATTATTTGACAATTATGTATTCAATATGGATTTCTTTTTGTATTTATTTCTTAATGTTTTCGCTGTCATTTTTTTAGGCATACCATGATTTCTTTTTATTTTAGGAGACATAACGAGCAAAATGCAAAAAAAAGGAATAAGCAAGTTGACAGTTGAATAGAAAAGTATATATGTAAATTAGCAAGCAAGTTGGCAAATATTCTATAAACAAGTAACGAACAATTTAGCAAGCTGATATACAGGCATGCAAAAATACATGTAGTATTTGGAAATGATGAAGAACAGCGGTACTAGTAGCAGTATAAAAGCTGGGAGAAATATTATATATTTATGATTTTTAATTGAATTACGTTATTTATCCTTTTCTAATTATAAAGCAGGAAAGGTTGGGATGAAATATTAAATTCTCGATTGTATGATATATTTTTTGAGTAGTTTTAATTATGGGGAAAATAAGTACAGCAATATCAGTAAAAGAGAGCTAGGAGCTGCAGTAGTATGATATATTGTTGCTATTTATAAAAGGGTTAACTTAAAAGTATGACAGCAAGAAAAGATAAATTGAAATGGGGAAGAGAATGAGGGAGAACGTTAAATAGAAATGAAATTATTCAGACTATCAGTAGTTCGGGAAGTAATGGGCCGTTATGGCGGCAGTAACTAGTGCTGTTCATCTACGCAGCTATGGGTGCATTTTTTATCGATGTCGCAATGGATGCAACTTCGTCACTTTAGTGAAGAGAAGGAGAGGAATGATATTTTGCTACGGATTGATTGAGGAGGAAAAAATGGCTGTTTTGGTAATGATGTTATTAAAATTGAGAGTTAAATTTCCTTCTACTTTTTTCGTTGTATATAAGACTGATGAAAAAAAA
This sequence comes from Onchocerca flexuosa, assembly GCA_002249935.1. Classification (NCBI taxonomy): domain Eukaryota; kingdom Metazoa; phylum Nematoda; class Chromadorea; order Rhabditida; family Onchocercidae; genus Onchocerca; species Onchocerca flexuosa. The sequence goes on from KZ270038.1 coordinate 72,787, forward strand.
CTGTAGTTGAAATGTAAAAATAATAGCTGCCGAAGTAATGACAGAAGCAGATGAGAGCAGTAGCAAAATGTTTCATCCATTTCATCTAGTGCCTGTTCCTGTTTTTCATATCATTAAATCATCAGTGATAAAGAAAAAGATTAAAAAGAAAGGTTAGGCAGGACGAAAGATTTGAAATAGATGATGTTGTATTAGGAAGTAGACAAGATGAATAAATGAATAAATCTCAGTAAGGCATTGTTATGGAATATTTAATGGCGTGAAAAATTTTCCATTTTTTTTATCAGTCGTTTTTTGCAATTGTGTATTTCACTTATCAGCACAGAAAAACGAAGATAACTGAAAAAAGCTGAAATAAGGATGACTCATTCGGCAATATTATCAGCAGTTGTTAGATTTCCTGGGAGAATTTGTTATTGCTTATTAGCCGAAGATATTAAAAATGTATAGGGTATCTTCCGTTCTGAAGTAATTTCAGAATTTTTAATTATGAGAATATAAGAAGTATGGGTGAAAAGTCATTTTGCAATTAGTTTTTACTCTTTTCTCATTTCATCTTAATATTGTGTATAACTGTTTAATGTAAATTTGTGCTTTTTTTTGCACCTGTTCATAGACTCTTGCTTAAATTACTCGTAATTGTAAAGCTTTGAATAATAATAATAATAATAATAATAATAATAATAATAGTCCGTTTGTGATTTCATGAGACATTATTTTTTTAGGAAGGAAGAACGTGATGAGAGTGCATTGTTTAAATGCTTTTTGAGGAAATGTATCAAATTTACGGGTTTTCTTTGAATCACTTTTCTTTTGATTCTTTTATCACGTTTACAGATTAGAAGATTTAGATTTTCATTTGGAACTCTGATATAGGAAGTAGAAGAACGGACTGTCTATCTTTTTTTTTTTTTTGAATTAGTCATTGTTTTGAGTCTTTTCTTTAATTTTCGTCTATCATCTCAATATTATTGCTCCTGCTCCTAAAATTGTGACAAAAAATTTTTGAAAGAAACTAGGTCATCGATATCTTGCTTTCAAAGAGAAAAGGAAAAGAAAAAAGCGGAGAGCAGAAAGTGTTTTAAAATATTCTGTATTTCTTTGCAGGCATTGATAATTGTTCCGTATTAAAATTGTGAAAGGTTTCATATTGTTTTCATTTTAAAAAATATATGTGAATTCTATATTTACAGGTGTCAAGAGAACTCCGTCGTCAGGACAGGACGTGAAACGTGAGCAGTCATCATCGTTTCCTTCAAATGCATCTCAAAAATTTACAATGCAAGTTGCGCAGTCAGTACTAGGTGGAACTAATGCTGTCACTGCCGTGATATCTACTCCACCACCTATGATCAATGCTGCATCTCTTCCGGCGCAAGCAGTCCAGAACGATACAATCGTTGATGTAGTGCCACGGCCGTCGACATCAGCTCCACCAGAATCGACTATAATATTACCATCTAAGGAGGTATAAATTTCCAAAAAATATGGAGCTGTAGGTAATGAGTCAATATTCACCATTGTGTTTTGTTTTTTATGAAAGATTTTAAGTTGATTACTTTTTTTTTTTGCAATTTCACATTTATATATCTTATGTTTAAGATCGAAAGGAGTGCTCCACCTGAATTATCGGTAGAAGAAACAAAAGTTTTGGTCGTAGAAATACCGAAATCAGTAGAAGAAAATGATTCGATTATATCAGTTAAACCGCAAGGTCTGTTTGGGTAAAAAAAAAAAAATGTAGGAAAGAATATATAAGTAGATATTTACGAGGAATTTTGCAGAATAATGTCTATTATAAAAAAAATAATCGACTTACAAAAACTTCTACTGCTTTGTAAGTTGATGCATTAAATTCGATTATCTCCTATATAATATATATTTAGAATTAGATGAACGAATTGAACAAGATAACAAGCAGGAAAAGGAATCTCGACAGAATATTGAAGTGGTGACACCGGTCATTACGAAAGATGATACGGAACGAAATGTAGGAACTGCCATCATAGTAACAGGTGAATTGGCGAAACAAGAGCAGTGTCAGGAAGATGATGAAGAGGATGAAGAAGATGAAGAAGAACATCAAAAACATCAATCGTTTCAGGGAGCAGACATTGATGATAACATTCGTCTGCTTTCAGTGCAGTAAGTCAATGTTTTTTATTTTTTAATGATAGGAATTGAACAAAGGTGAATCTACAATAAAGAAAGACAATTTTTTTTTTCTCAAATCAAGTTTGCGAAATCATTTTACTGCGATAATCAAAATATAATCCTACAAATTGATTATTTCAACATCGTCTTTCTTTTTTCAGGGGTCATTCTGTTGTTGAAATATTACATGAAGAAGAAACCGAAAAAGATGAGAAATTTTCTGAAGTAGAGGAAAGTCCTGAGGCTGCACGAGAGAGGAAAAAACAGGAATATATTGCTAAACAAAAGGAGATGTTGCAGAACGAAGTTAGTTTTGGAAAATATCTATTATACTGAAAAACAAAGTTAACCAACTTCTTGTCATGTCTTTGTTCAAAATGATGGATTAGAGTAGAATTCAGTCAATGTGGAGGGCTTAGCTTCTGGTTATAATCTTTATAATGATAACAGTTTTTTTCAGAATAATGTTCAATTGAATGAGCGCATATACGGTCATGATTATTTGTTTCTGATTCGTGATATAGTAAAAGATATCTTTCTGGATTCTGTGTTGCCTGTAAAAGTATCCGATTTGAAAGATCTTGGCATCGACATTGCTTCGGCGCCAGCTAATGGCACCATTGGTGACCGTCAAGTTAGATCTTTTATTTATTGAAATTTATTCAGACATATAAATATGCTATTAAAAACACTTAAGATTTTGATATTTTGAGCACTTTTTTTTTTTTGTAATCAGCATGGTATTGTCCTCATAAGTTTAATCCATATGGTAGATGACGTGTTGTACTAATGGAACAGACTTTTAAAAGTATTAGATATCTTTTTAAAAAATGTTAATCGCTTTATTCTTTACTTTTTAGCGTCGTTTCGATAGTGCATCTGGTCCTGGTGCTCGATTTATACCCGGATGGGTAGATAAAAGTCAATCAAAACCGAAAGCAGTTTGTTCTTTAATAATTTTCTTTAATCGAATATTATCAAATATAAAAGATTAAGTTGAAACTTATAATCCTTTTATCAATGAAAAGTCATGTGTATCTTTCTTGGAATTTTTTGCGCTGGTAAAAAGCGAAGGAAAAACCGAAAATTACAAGAAGTTGGATTACGAGATCCCAATAGATTTTAATAGATATTTTAAAAGATTATATGCTACAAAAATGCATGATAATTTTATGTATTAAATCAATCGATATATTCTAGTATCATGGAAGACTTAGCGATAGGACACATTCAAATCAACGTGAGCGTGATCGGAAAAGGGTTTGTAATTAATGTTATTTTCCAGTTTTGTTTTACTGATCTTACATTATTTTGATGTTTAATTTAACACTCGTACAATTTATGTTCATACTTATTTTAGCCAGCAGTAAATCGGCCATCAATTGATCGACCTAATCGTGAACCGGTGAAATTACATAAAGCTGAAAATGCATGGAAGCCAGAAAGAAATATTGATGCTAATCAGGTAAAAATAAAGGAGATTCCCTTGCTAATTTAGAATTGTTGCTATCAAATAATGCTAGTTATCGGTTTGATAAAGAATATTATGAAACTTTGCATAGCTTCTTTTATATTTTCTATTGATAAGTATGCCTTCATGACAGACGTAGTTCATGTAATTTTGTTTTAACAATATATTTCATTTGATCACAAGATAACCTGTTACAGAAATTATATAAGAATGTGCGCAGTTTATTAAATAAATTAACTCCATCAACATTCGATGAACTGTCACGAGATTTTCTACGTTTTGAAGTTTATAAAAACAAGGAACAGATGGGTGAAGTGATTAACATTATCTTCGATAAGGCTGTTGAAGAACCGAATTTTTGTGCTCTCTATAGGTGGGTTTTCTGACTCTTCATTCGAAATATAATATTCATTTCTCTGGAACAACAACAAATCAAGTCGATTCAAAAGGCAAAAAGAATTAGGGATGTTATGTATTTAGTGAAAATAATTATGTTTGCGATTTTATAACTAGTTGTGCTCTTTTTTTTTTTTTCTTTAAACTTCTCAATTTATTCTTTTAAATTGCGTAAAATATAAATTCAAAGTCAGAATCTTGATAAATTTTTCGTATGTACTTTTTGGATTTTACTGAAACAAAAAATTAGTAGAAAAAGAATATGTTTAAGTGATCTTTGCAAAATGCAAGTAGTAAAAGAATCGAAAGAATCAAAGGATAAATCAAAATTTCGAAGTGCATTATTGACTCGATGTCAGAATACTTTCGAAGAGAAACGGATGTCTGAAATCAACAATAAGAAAACTGAAATGGAGAAAGAAACTGATGTAAGCATGTTATTTGTATTTGTAATTATCTGTAAATTTTAAATAATAAGGAAAGTGTTAAAGAACAGCAGAAGATTGATATAGTGACAAAAGAATGGATTTGAGTAAAGGAGGACAAGTATTAATCAAATTTGAAAGTAGTTTTCAAATTTGAAAATGAAAATACTTAGTATGTTATCTTTTATACTATTTATAGCATAACATTTTATTGATATTCTGAGTAGTTACCATAAATTTAATAGCTCGAAAGTTAGAAAAATACCTGCAAAAAATGATTTCGGTCCTACAAAAAGTGAGAGCATTTTTATGGAAATGTATCACAAAGTGTAGTACTTTTTGCACAACAAAGAAGCAATACTCACAATATGCAAGCCCAAATTAGTTCCAGCTGACTCTCAACTCACCAAAAAAAAAAAAAAACATTACTATTAGTATGATTAACTCTCATTTTTTATCTGGTGTTGAGATTTTTTTGAATTATTTTTAATATTGGAGGAAACACTGATCACAGGAACTATATTTTAGAACAAAATTTTAATATATTTATGAGTCATGTAAGTGAGCGAAATATTCCATCATATTCTCATTTGGAATTAGTTTTGTTTCTTGCAGGAGAGAAAGAAACGAGAATTAAAGATAGAACTGATGGAAATGGAAGCACGAGAACGGCGACGAATGTTAGGCAATATAGGATTTATTGGACAACTATTTAGACATGAATTGATAGTACCACGGATTTTGAATTGGTGTATAGTGCATTTGCTCAAAAATCATAGTGAATCACCGGTTAGTATTTGAGAACATATACGACATTTGTTGATTTTAAATAAAAATTTACAAATTTAATTTGAGGATGGTTAGAATTCTTTAATGATCATGGCCATTGCCAGTTCTTTTTCTAGCTTGCTACTTCACTATAGATCTTGTGATGCAATTTAAAAACACTCTAAAATTACTGTGAATGGCGATGAATGGCAATATATCAAATATTGATCCTTTTATAGGATGGTGATGAAGAAAGTATAGAATGTGCGGTCAAAATGCTTGAATCGGTAGGTAAGTTGGCTGATCGTCAATGTCAGCAACAGCAACATGCAAACTTTCAATCAGGATCATCGGATCCACATGCGCAGAGTGCACAACAGGATCATCCTCAGGAAGCACAAAAACACGAGGAATTTAATACAAATCTTTATTTCGAACATCTTAAAGAAGTTTCTACAAAAGTATCAAATCGCGTCCGGTTTTTGATCCTTAATCTTATCGAACTTAGAAATGTTCGTTTCTAAGTCTTTTTTCATATAATCTTAGAACTGTCTAATACGTTTCGTTTGATAATAGATTAGAGTTTTTAGTTCCACACGTTCTTATACTTCCTAAGTGTATTTTTTATGTGTAGATTTCGTATGTATTTACTAAAACCACTAATTGTCTACTGATTTTCGACATGTACATTCAGCATATATGAATTATTATGCCGATTGAACCAAATCAATTAGATTTCTTCAAATTGTCAAGAAAAAAAACCTTTTATTTCTTTTTTTTTTTTTTTTTTTCAGAATAAATGGGTACCACGAACATCTGAAAGTGGGCCAAAAACTCTAGAAGAAGTACATGATGAAGCTCGAAGGGAAGAAATGGCAAATAGGTTACAACGTGAACAAGTACGTTCTTCAAAGTTTACAATGTTAACAACTATGTTCTTGCAAGTTTTTCTAAAAAATTATTTTACTTGGATTTTCGAAGAATTCTTTGCAGTATGCCAATAAAAAACGATATGAGGGTCGCACCTCGTTGGATAAGCGAAACCAAAGGCCGGTATTGATTGGAAGGCAGTCACAGGATGGTCGTCAATACGGATCGAGAGTTGGTGAACCAAGTCGCGATCAGAAAGCACGAGCTGCTGGAGCTGCTAATCTTGTTGCTAATACTGCTAGTAGAAAAAATCAAACTCTAAATAGTGTATGTTTTTAATTTACCAATCGTTTTTTAATTTTCTGTCATATGTCTTTCGGCTGTTTCGATTTGGGTTGCATATCTGATGGTGGAAATTAACTAATTGCCTATTAAAATCTTTACAGGAATTTAATTAATTTGTAATCATTTGTTGTTTAGAACTAACAAATTTATCGAATTTGATTTATCTAATTTTGTATTATGAATATGAATACCGACCATAATTATCTTTGTGATATAAGTTGTAGGTATCATTTAGATGCATTATTACAGGTCGATCAGCCACAATCACTTGGTGCACGCCGACCACCATTTGCAGGTGGTGCAATTGGCGGAGGGCAGCAAATGGATAGGAATTTGTTATCGCGTGGTACACTTGGTCGTGGAGCGGGTCGTGGTTCTTTAGCTTCAAGAGACAATTCTCAACCATCCAGCAGAGAACCTTCAGAATCTAGAAAACATTCTAGAGACGATGAACGCAATGCAGTAAGTTTCTTCTACTAACTTCTCATAATTAGAAAATAAAATTTTTGATCATTTGACTGGTAATATAATTTATTTGTTTCACTAAATGCAACTGCCATTTAGGCCATCGCAGCTGCAAGCGTTGTAACGCATAGTGCAAGTACTAACGCATTAAGGCGTGGATATGCGGGTATAGCAGCTGGTGGTTCATCATCACCACCATCATCAACTGTAGATGATGAAAAAAAAGACGGAAGCCAAGTTAGCAGAGGAAATGAATTGGATGAGAAGGAAATGTTTGGATCATTGTACCGAGAAATACATGAATATTTTTCCGATTGCACAAATATTGAACAAGTGATATTTTTTTTAATCTGAAGACCAAAAAATAATGTTATTTATTGTAGTTTTGTACAGTTATAATGTTTCTTTATCTTACAATATCGGAAAGTTCTATTCTAGGTTAAAATTCTTCGCACTTTACGAGGTATTTTCATTAAAAACTTGGAAAATGGAAAGTTGAGCTATTTCAGAAATATTCCTTTTTTACTTTCATATTCATGTAACCGTTTCTTATTAATTCATTTACTCAAGTAAGTCGTTTTTTCGCATCATCATGTTTAACTTGCAGCTATTTCAAGCAATCATGGAAATAATGATCGATGAGAGGATATTAAATGCAGATTTGCGTCGTGTTCGACAAGCATTTCGACTGTTGATGAAGATAGGTGTTGAAAAAACTAATGGGGATATACGAAATCCACGAAGGCGTTATGTTGGTCAAGTGATATGTAGATGTATGCAACGACCTGATATCAAAGGACATGCTCTTCGAGGGTTTGTTTTGCATTGTTTAAAACTTTTTGTTTTCTAATTTTTTTCTCAGATAATATTTGATATTGAAAGAAGCAACCATAAAAAAGATGATAAGTGAGATATAAAACTTAATGATTCGGTCATCAAAGTTGTGTGTGGTTTAATGACTTGAACTTTACTGAGACATTTCTGCTTACTGAAAAGAATTAATTTCTCAGTGAATAAAAAGAATGAGAAAGAAGCAGAGTATGTTTAATTAACTCCTGTCAATGTTTTACTTGCAGTTTCCAATTAACAATTTTTCATCGATATTGGAATCTAATCAGTTTGCAGGATCGCAGATTATTGCACACAAGTGGTAGAAACGGAACTGTGGGAAGATAATATGAGGATATGGGAATGTGTTGCGGAAGTAATAAGTTGGTCAATAATGTGTGAAGTGCAACATTTCGAAGGTCCTCGACCATCATTAGGAGATTTCAAGGAAGCATTTAAGAATGCTGATGCTGATTCAAGGAAGCCAAACGCCCTTCTCGTCAATGTGCTTAAACGACTCGTATGTTATATTTCTTATTTTCAGGTGTTATAATTTCTTCGGTTTATTAGATTCTAATTGGATCGAAAAGTGAAAAATAAAATCATTCATATTTACTGCCATCTTATTTGAAAGAAGAATAATTTCTTTTTTTATGAAATTTATTTTTTAGTGAAGAATAGTTTTAGCAGTATTGTTTACTCTGTTATAGGTAGAAATAGAGCATGATCGCGATGGGCAGGTATCATCGACAGGAATGGCATTTGATGAAATCAAGGATTTACATTCGGATTCGTTAATGGATGAGCTCAAATCATGTCAGTTATCATTTGGCAAAAATCTCTATCAATCATTGCTCAACTAGTTGTCGTTATTTCTTTGCAAAAGTCAATCTTTTCTTCCACTTAGTTGTTTGTTTTCTGGATTTACTCTCCTCTATTTTATCTTAATTTGATGCCAAAAAGAAGTTTTTTGTCGGTTTTATTTTCGAAAATTGAAAACCGACTATTTTTTTTCTGGTAACAGAAGATACTGATTAATCTTACTCGGTAAGATAGTTGACATCGAATATTCTTTTTCTGGGATACAAATCTTAATGGCTCAGATTCATAAGTCTGAACTTTGTACCACATAGCTAATTAAAGAGTGGTCTAGATAATAATTCATCATGTCACACATTTTCATATTCATTCTGGCTTCATTTCATATTAAATGCAAAACTTGAAACGAAATTTTCGATTGTGGTATACCAGCAAGTGCTTCTTTCCTTTTTATTTGCGCAGCGATGAATTTTCGTTTCTTTCTGTTCTTGTATTCTATGTCATTCTTCAGTGTTTTGCTCCTTTCTTTGTCTTATTTATTATTGCTCGGTTTAAAATAGTGCGACATGTAACTTCCGCTTGTATATTTCCCATTTACGGAAAGAATTTCGCTATTTCAATTTTCAGTTAGGATTATTTTGTCATTTCTTAGAAAGTTGGGAAAGGACATGTCGCACGTCACCCTTGGCTGCTTTCAAGATTCTTGTATCTATTATATGCTGCTGTAGTAGTATTAGTTAGTTTATCGTTCTCATAATGGATCGGTCATAAGTAGATGATGATTTGAGGCATTTCGTTTCAAATACTTTTAGACTGAGGGATTCGGTTAGGCAACATTGTCGAAATGGCTAAGGAAAAGTTGAACCTACCGAAAGTTGATCAGTATATGTGCCATGCAGTCCAGGAAGTTCTTTTGGAAAAAAAATTTTTTTTCTTTCTTCGGGATTAACTTTGACAATACGATGTTGTATGAGACTGGTGTTTATTGTTATGTGATATAAGACGCTATGGATCGTTTTTCCTCTTTTTTTGCTTCACTTTTTGTCCAGTATTGACTGGTTCTTCAGTTTATCCGTTTATCCATGAAAACGTTTTTTAAAATCGAAAGCTTTCTTTGAAATCTTCACAGAATTTATCCGAGTGTATCCAGCATATATTGTTTCTTTTTTTTTTTTTCCTTTTTTACGTTGTCTTTTACCAATGCATGATTGAATGATATGATTGATGGATACACTGCAAACTGGCAAACCTAAGGTATTTATGATTCTGAGAAAGTGGAAAATCACGATGAAACTATAGTGGTTATCCAATGCATGATAAAATTGTAAATTTTTTAATACTGACAACTACTTTTTTCAATATCTCTTATTGTTCGATCAACATTGGTGAGAGGATGATAATTAATTTTTAAATAAGAGAACACTCTCAATATATGAATGGTTATTTCCACAAAAATCTGTGGACGCTATGCAGAAAAACTATGATGGACAAATACTATCACTACATATACATCAAAGTGGTAACTCTGAAACTGACTCTTTTGAGTCTAAAATTCATACATACAAAGAATAATTACTGATCTCTTCTTTTCATTTTCGTTTTAACAGATATATTATGCAAAAAAAGAAAACAAAATTTCTAGTAGAATATATCGTAATATGCGGAGTAGCATACTCATGCTCATAGTAAACATCTAGATTCAATATAGGATTATGATACAATTTGCTATAAACATTTAAATGATATGCTTCTTAATAAACTAAAAAGAAGTTACAGCAGTAGCATTGCTCACAATCACCAGGAATTTATCTAACCCAGGAAGGCTTAAATATTTTTGATAAACTTTTACTGACTTGAAATTTTTTTCAAAATTCATTTAGGAAATAGATCTTTGAATTTGTCACTTATCTGTCACAAATACTATTTGTTATTACCGCAGTAAATGACTGTAAGGATAAATTTTGCCGTTGCGACGGAATCAATAATCGAGGGAAAGGGTTTGAGAACGTGTTAATCGTGGTTGGTACTTGTTTTGTCGTTCGGTTAAGTTCCAGATTTGCGTGCTGTTTTCATGTTTTATATACAACGCAGTGTGTGCGCATGTCACAAAAATACGCTGCTTTAATATATAATATCTCATCATGCCAAATATCGGTGTTTAATAATTAGATTACGTTGTTTCGAAACAATTTTCATAATAACTGAATGATTCGTAGCGAATTCCTGAAAGCCGAGCTGTCATCGTTTGTTAAGGTGTTAATACTCGTGAACTATTATTATAATTATCGTCATTTCGACTGAAGGCGGTTGACGATTTTTCGAAATTAGGAACATGCAATTGGTAAACTTGGAAAGTCTTGAAATCCTTGCATAATCATTAAAATAATCATAATCACTCAGTGCTGACAGCCTTTTTTTCCTGAGAAATTTAGAATTCTTTCCGTGTAATTGATAAGAATTGATTTCATCCAAACTCCACTTTCATAATACCTCGTTCGTACTGCTGAAAAAGCCATTATATCCTAAAAAGCACTGTAATTGATAATGGATTTTTCAGCATAAACGTGAATTAATAAACTTTGAGGTTTTTATGATCTCAACTAGATGACCCGAAAAGAAAAGCGAAATGACCTGAGACTGAGTTTGAATTGATATCGTTCAGAAGCTTTGACAGACAATGCAATCCGTTCAAAGCATTACAATTACTGAATAGGAACCGCAATTGGTACGAACTAATCTAAGACGACCCAAATCATCCATGATCCCTGGACACACATGCCTCCCATTGTTGCCTACAAAAACCAATGAGCAAAAATTCATTTTTGGTATGAAATTATCACATTGTCAGAAGATTTAAAAATAGATTTTCTTTGAAACTTTCATTAATTTTATTTTCTGCGCATCTTTTGATCATAAAAATTTTAATTTGGTCGAAAATTTTTAAAGACTTTAACAGTAATTTATTTAGTTAGCAAAATCCTGATTTAATTCTAATGCTAATCCTGATTTACTATCTATTTGATCTACGATTTCAAAGTTACACTGTGCAGCATAATCGATTATATCGGGTCTATGAAAATAGAATAAACTTATCTTCCGGAAATAACAAAATTAGCTAAAAATTATGCACAGTAAAGGCATTTATGAAATAGACAATTACAATGTTTCAATTGATGAAGAAATGGTATTTTTCGTGCATCGGCGATCCTACTGAGCATGCAGTGTGCAGTGTCAATGCCAAATGTCATAAAAGCACTTACTGAACTGAATTGGCTCGCGTACCTCAATATAAAAGATACGAAATGTCATGGTGTAATCTGGTAGAAAATGCAACAGGATTTTTTAAAAGTTTCATTCGTTCAATCATAAGTAGTATTTTGAGTGATTTTAGAGGAAAAAACTGAATTCAGCATAAAATTCAATTCACTGCAATTCAGGAAATCGACTTCGAAATGATCCCATCAATCTTTGGAATGTTTCTGAATGAAAAAAGTTTCAAAAATAGAAAAAACATGCAGTACTTGCCATTTGCTATTGAAAATTTAGACATTGAGTGATATACATTTTCTAACTAATGGTAAAAAAATGCAGTCCAGTGCACTAACTCTTTTCATATAATCGAATTTCACTGTATCAAAAAGAATATTGGTAGCTCTTGGATCATCAAATGTACGGTACGCTTTCTTCGCCATCATCATAATCATGTTCTAGGAAGTACATCTGATAAAGTTCAATAATTCGTTATTCCATGCATCAAAATCGCTGGTTCACTCCTATGTTTAAAATTTCGACATCTCTAAGAGGATCATCCGGCGAATTCGTTCACCACCAGTTCTTGGCAGATTCAGGAATCGACTAAATCCATCAACGTACTTAAAAAATCTTTGCAAGATGAAGCATAGAGGATATTAACTGTTGAAGCTGCGATCAAAAATGTGATAAATCTGGTTAGATTTCTCTCATTTACAGTAATTGCATGAAGCTGAACAAATTTGCCTTTTGACCAGAAAAATGATTTCCACCTCCGAAGCTACGCCAGAGGTCAAATTCTTACGACGCAATCGATCTGTCTGTAACTCTCCCCAAGTGTGTCATTTAATCGACATAAAAAGTAGAAGATAAACTGCCAGCAGCAACTAATTGATACAGCACTGATGATACTGTTGTTAATAATAATAAAAATACATTTCATTGTTATCTGAAATTTTTTAACAGTACTCATTGGTAAATTCAAGAAATTCGTCAACACGGGGAGGATCTTTCGACTCATTCGTTCGTGAATTGTTCCATTTTCCACATCAGAAAAAGAGTTGGCAAGTTTTTCATCTGCTAGAGTTCAACGAAACCACTCTTCTCCTACTTTGTTTTAATTCTTAGACTCAAATTAATATATTTAGTTAAAATGAAATTAATGACTGAGTTTGGAAAATTTAATAGAATAGAATTTACAGAAATGTTCAGAATTAAAGAGACAGCAACTAGTTATATCCTATTAACCTCAAAGAAGTTTTGAACTCATCTGACATATTGTCCTCCAACTTAATGAATAAAGATAAGATTGGTCGAAGTAGAAAGGAAGAATATTTAAGTGATGGACAAAATTACCATTGCTCTCTGCCCATTAGCATTCATTTTTCCGGAATAATTTATGTGATGAATGTAATGCTGCACGAAAAAGTGCGGTGAAATAGTTTCGCACTATATTTCCGTCCTTTCTCGAGAATGACATTTCATGACCTCTCGAACTCAATCTGACTCTTTATCTTGCATTTGCATTAGCAGTTTGCATGTTTACTTGTTTTTGCAATTATTGAAACCATTTCAATTTACTATGATTTCTTACCACGATTAAGATGAGATGATTTGAGGAAATTTTCCCGGAACTTATATTTCATCCATTCAAGTAGTTTAATGACACTTTCTTACGTTGCTGCACAAGGAGGCATCGAACACGCTATTTTAATAGAGGACTGAATCAACTGTTAAACATTCCACCAAATCCGACATTGCTTTGGCTGCAGTATTTCAGATATTCTAGATTTAATTGCTAGTGCAAGACACATTTACTTTTCAGTTTCTGGTGATCTGTCACGACTTTGTTTCGACATCAGCTATCCATCATTATCACCTGAATAGCCGTGGAGTGTGGCAGAAATTACTGCATTTTGCATCAAACCAAACAGAAATGATAATTTCTGTTTTTGTACTGATTATCAGCAACTTTCACATGAATAATGCTTGACCTTATATCGCATAATAACAAATATGACGAGAAGGACAGAACAGAAAGAAATGTTGGACATTTATTATGATTAACCTTGCATATTTGATAATGTAGCAATATTAGCATTGATATGCTCCATTTATTAACTTATTTTTTTTCTACAATATCTCACATCTTAGTCAATATTTCCCTGTTGATCAAAAATCGGGCAATCTCTTCATCAATTAATAATTGGAAGATTCTCTCGATCGATTTTTGATTGACTGAGAGTGATTTCTCGAATCTTGACTGACTGAGGGGGATTTCTCAACGTTGATTGACAGAGAGATTCTTTGATTTCTTAAGAATCAAGTAATTCCTTCCCATGAACATCTGGGGAATTCTGAATAGTAATGTTATGATTCTATCTTTTTGGCTTCTTCAAATCTAAAAGTTTCCTTGTGTATTCTTCTAACTCAACATTTATCGTCCATCTTGATTTTCAAGTGAGCAACCATCGCAATGTTTAAATATGAACATGTGATGAACAGTGCTGGAAAGAAAGATTTATTGCTCAGACTGGCCGCTGCTTTCGAATAAAATTCCGTTGCATTTCATAGGTTTTATCAATGGTAAGATCATGACTTAGAAATTCTTTTTTCACGAATCCCGTTTCACCTCTAATCGGACTGAGTAGCGTGTTGCAACCGCGATAACCAATCTATAATCCAAATTTTAGATAAGGATATTCTGTGAACAAATGGGATGACCTTTCATCTTCGATCTGCTCAGTATGAATGAGCAAAAATTGTGATGGTATCAAGTAAGCCGTATTTATCGCTCACTATTAATTAATCACTACATGAAATCGCGGAATGTGTTACTTTTTCATCGGAATCCGAGAAAATGCTGAAGATGAAAGTGCCTTCATATCCAGTTTGTCCATTAATATCTCGCAAAAATGTTGATTGACAATGCAAACCAGTCCTGCGATTGCATGCACCTACCGGTATCGGTATAAAACATGACACGATACCGTAGTTGGCACCAGCAACACTCAAATATGTGTCGATTAACTCGGTAATTGGTGGACCTAAAAAGATGCATTGTTGCCTGGATGTCCGAAATTAAATTAAAGAATCATTCGAATCATTCGAGTATGATATTATGATATGATTAAAGCAAATCACTGATAAGGGAAGATAAAATATTCTGTCAAAAATGGGTTCCAGTTATTGCTAAAGAAAATATTATTGGTTGAAATATGAGGAAAGCAACAAAATTTCTGGAACATATAAGAAGATGAATGAAATGGAATTTCATTATTGTTCTTTCATTTCGTAATGATTTACGGATTCTCAATTATTAATCGCTTCGGTACGATTCTGCGATCTATGAAAGGATCGTTTCAAAAACTAACCAAGAATTTCACGAGTATCGACGCATTCCCCGCCAAGGATTGCTTTTCGGGCCAGCGGTGAACCTACCGCATATGCAATCACATCAACCCGTGTACCGGTGTACTGACGGACAGCGATTATCATGCTCCTCAAAAAAAGAAAAAAAAAATCACTTCTACGATCAAAGATTGATCAGTAAAACGTATGTATTGACAAGGAAATGGTCTGAAATGACAGGCTTAACACTATTTCTCTGTTGTTATTAATTTCCAAAAATTCAACAAAACACTTCTGATTTTTGATTTATAAAAATCAGCAAAACAGAACAGAGAAGCATTCCGTACCTGATCTGTTTAACATAAGAACACTTCATATCAACCATTCCAACTGATGTCAATTCACCATCACCCCACGTTGTACCGTAAATTTCAGATCGATTATAACCTTTATCAAGTAAATGATCGACCATTCTCTGCAGAAAGTTCTTGCAATATTTCCAGAAAAACTTCTCCAATCTAATAGTTGTTTTTAAAATTCAAGCTAAGATTTAACTGAAAAATCATTCCATCAAATGCATCTGTTTGAATTTCGCATTGATTAGATGAATGAATGATCTGATTTTGAACTAAATCGCTGCCTCTATGCAATCAGTCTTACTGCATTCAAGTACAACAATCTTTTTATTGTACAGACAAGAAATTCATTCCAGTGTATAATTCTACCCGTGAGTTTTACGATAAATTTAGAAAAATGATGTGGTCACCTGCAATCGAGTAATCCTGTCACCACTGCCGTGAATTAGTATGACAGCCTGGTTATTCAGCTTATCTTCGTTGCTTTGTTTACCACCAAAACTTGCGGTTTTTCCCAAATCAGTGCGTTCCAATGCTTGAGCTATGGCAACACCGTAGTTATTATGAATGAATGACCGGAAATGTGGCGTAAAATCGGCTCGTACGCTATCGAAAATCAGCAACAAAGACAGCCACATGCTCTCTTTAATTTAGAAATAGTAAATTAAATGAAACTTTCATTTAACTGGTCAGAAAGTTCTCATGTATCGACATTGAAACTAAATTAATCCAAACTAATTAACTAAAATCCAGGTTATTGATTGATGTCACCGATTATCTTGCGTGACCACATTTAGCTTCCCTTCAACTCACAACAAAATCTGGAAAAGAATGAAAAAAAAAGGACAACATTTTCACTTTAAAATTTTAAATTCTGTGGAAAATTTTCAAAATGTCATTGATAAATAAAATAAAGGTGAAGTCAGAAAGAAAAGAGAAGATAGAATAGTAATAAAGATGGAAATTAGTCATTAAATAATGACCGCATCTGCCATCATCATGAGATTGACTGGTTATTAGATGTCAACGATCGGAGCGGATCTAATCATATCGGATCGATTTTTTGCATACTTGTGATGGAGATGACCAGAGCATTGTGACCAATTGATATGTTATATTTTTTTTCTTATAATCACTTTCCATTTAACATTTCCTCTATTTTGTTACCAATCAAAAAGAATCGGTAATGCTTTCCTCCTTTTCTTAAAAAAAGTTCATACTGTTATGTCTAATACTATTGGCTACTTCAAATTTACTTACAACCGTTCCTAATGCTAATTTTGCTAAGGAAAAGAATGGTGGTGTGTTTATTCGGTGAAATGAAACTCAACTTCTGAAAGTGAAAGTCATTTTAAATTTTCACAAAAGAATTTTTGTTATTTTTAAACAAATTTTCACAATTTCTACTTAAAAATTGTTAATGTGGAGTGCGTATATTGGTGATCCGATTCGACGAATCAACTTGCAATCAGAGGTATGACGAATTGTTGAACAAAATTATTGTCACATCATATTCTAATATCCTTTCAATGATTTTTAACACTTTAGAATACTGGAAATATATGTTCCAATACTGGTGATTCAGCACCGTCTTGATTTAATTCAAGTTTGTCCACTTTATCGCCAGAGTTCGTTTCTTGAATGCGCTGACATTATGTACGATGAAATTCTATATAAACAAATATGTATATTGTTTCTTTGTATTGATTTGAGGATATCAACTCAGATCTTTGTGGACTACCTCATTCTGTTTATATAATCAACAAGGTCGAGTCCAGAACAATTGATTAAGTTCGGTCTACAATGTGCAGATTTCCAAATAAAATACTGCAAATATGAAAGTTTTTCCATATTTCGCAAAGTTCTGTAACTTAAATAATAACTAGAGGCAACATATTTTACGTACTTTACTCCACAAAAAAAGTTCAAGATTCTCAATTAAAATTTTATCTCAAAAATTTTTTGGGAACTTTTCTGGTTTTTGTTAAAACGGTTTTTTCTCGATTTCAGTTTTCTTCGGTATATTTTAACACCAACCATCGCAACGAGAGAGTAATTCAGTAACAATAACTTGAGTCTTGAGTCTGGATTAATTTAAATCCAATTTTGCCTTAACAAGAGTAAAGTTAAGAATCTTCATCTGTTTATCTGTTTTGGATTAATAACTGCCGAAGAAAATCGCATATATTTTGATTTAATCATCTACCATTGAAATTTGCATATGAGCACAAAACTTAGACGTATTTTATTTGAATTTTAATCAGCTTCGAAATCGGCACACCATAAAGTAGAGATTGCTTCAATTTTTGAAGAACAATTAAATTTACAAAATTTCGAGAAAGCATAATATATTAAAATTAGTCTGATACCGCTAATCAGTTTCATGGCACAAAAAATTTTACAAATCAAGCATAAAAAAGATATTTCAGCCAAAAGCAGTTCAAATATCGATGTTCCCAATTTAATCAATTTCTCCTCACTACATAATATGCCATTCTCATGAGATAATCTTTGATTAGCAGCTCATTAGGTAATTTCCAGGAACAATGTACCCCGTGTAATTTAGAAATGATATCAGCTAATAATATGACATCTATCACAAAGTGAGAAAAAAAATATACATCAAAATTAATATAAACAAATCATGATTTTTCTATTAGGTGTTGAATTAATTAATAAGTTTTTAATTAACAAAAACTTATTAATTAATTCATCACCTTATTAATTAATTCAAGTTTTTAATTAACAAAAACTTATTAATTAATTCATCACCTAATAAGTTAGTGATATTTAATGATATTTTTTGTGGTTTTTTTACCCAACTAAAATTTTTTTGTTATTTAATTAACTTTCTTGCTTTGTCAACATTTTTCGTGATTGTACAAGGGATCAGTAGGCTGAAAATTGATCTAAATTTTTTATAAATTTTCACAATAATTTTCTAAAAATTTACACTTTTATTTCTTATAGATTTTCACAGCAAATAAATTTAAAAAATATGTATTCTCTTCTTTCTTTCAAGTCATCGATCAGATACATAACTTTTGACGTTCAAAACAGTTCCGAATATATATACAACTTTAGGTCTATCAATTTTCAGCCCATTGATTCCTTGTACAACCATAAAAAATGCTTGACATAGCAAGAAAGTTGAGTGAAAACAAATGTTTTTTCCATCTGAATCATTCGATTCAAAGATCAAAATGATGAAAGCAAGTATTAGTTTTTCACATGCGAATACAGAAAATTCAATTAAAAAAGGATATCGATTATGAGTTACTGAGCAGTTTTAACAAAAATCAACCAGTTTTTGTTAAAAAAGTACCGAACTGCATTAAATAGTTTATTTAAACTTTTAAATTTAATAGACAAGTGATTAAATTCAGATCACCTGGATCGAAAGAAATAAAATGCTTCAATTATTGATGATTGCATTACGTAATGATTCCGGAATACACCAACCACGGAAATGATCCCCATTTACTGGTACACAACGCTCATCCCACGAACATTCGTTCTGCGAAAATTGTTAATTAATTTTATTACCGATCTAATGCGATGAATTTATTTTACATTTGATTTACATCGATCTTTCTATATATGATTTTAAATGATGCTAAAATTAACCTTAATGGAATCTGGATTGCATCCATTCAATACCAACTTTTCATTTTTCTTTCTTGCTATCATACTGTCATCCCGTTTTTCATGTTGCAGCAGCATTCGTGAATGAGTATTGTCAGGAGAGGAGAATCGAATATGATCTAAAGTATTATATTGGAGATATTTTAAACGGAATTGATAACTTGATTCAGATATAATTCGAAATCAAAATTACGCAACGAAACTTGATTGATCATAAAAAATTAAATATATATGAAATTGAAAAAAATAAACTAAAAGCATGCTTTCCGCTCCAGTTCTGATTTCGAACATATCAATGATACTGTTGTCGTAAAAAGCGTTGTTAATTTGTGGTAAAATACGAATGAAATATCGTGAGTTTGGTTTTAGTTGCTCCAGCACAACGGAATTCTGCAATACGTAATTCTAATCAAGAAATTCTTATGATCTTCCCGGGATCACTAGCATATTACAAAAAAGCGCTTTACAAAAACAAATTCAAAATATCTCGTACTTGTAGTGGATCAACTAAATTGATACGTTTCCACTGTTCAGGTAAAGTATTGCTTTCTGCATACATAATTGAGGAACCTAAAAGAAATGCAAATAAATTTAGAGCAAATAAAAAATTCAAAAATCTTCATTCATCAATTTGTCATTAACATAAAAAATTAAAGTAATAAACAAGTAAACAGTTAATATTACACTGCAATAACTTGCATGTATTCGTCAGAATTCCAAAAAAATCGGTTTCACAAAATTTTTCGACTTTTTATCCTATATTTTCTAGACTTTATCCTACACCACTCCTAATTTTATTTTTTCGAAACCTGTGGTTCATCAATTTTTCATCTATCTGTCTTTCCTTATTATTTATAACAAAAATGGCAGAATACTAAACCTGTGATGGTGGGTATAATGGAACTGGGATATGTCCATGTAATTTGAACACGTCCAGGTGATAACAATCGATATGACAATGCATTTCCTTCTCGACGTTCAAGAAATTCGCCACGTTCTGCAAACTAATAAATGAAAAAAATATTATTAATATTCAAAATGAAGCTATTTTGCTATTATCACATAATAAAAACACAAAATATTTTACTGAGAACATATTATTATGCATTATTATGAGGTACAATTATGAATGATATGCTAAGTTTAAAAAAAATAGAAAATAAAATATGAGAAAAAATAAAAGAAATAAATAAAATGATGGGTAAATATAAAAAAGATAAGTATGACATGTCTTCACAAGTGATCTAGTTAATAATTCAATTTTCATCATCCCGTATTATCTGCCGAAACTTTCAGCTCTGAATTTTTCTTCTCTCATAATAGTGCTTTTAAAAATCTCTTAAATTACCATTACCTTGTCAATTTTATACTTTAAAATCAAAATTATTTCAAGTATGTAATAAATAAGACTTTGTTGTATTTCATGAGCAATCTGTATAAACTTACCCAATGTTTTGAATCGGTAAATACTTGGTGCTCGCAATATTTCACCATCCTTCTTACGGACATTTATCCGTACATAATATGTATGATCGGATTGTAAATCACGTAGCACGATCGAGTTAGCCCCGCTAACAAAAGGATCATTTGGTAATTCAGATCCACTTATTGGATAATACGACCACTCAGCATCCGGAAGATCTGGATTATCGGATACGTAAACATCATAGCCGTCAACAAGATTTGCGGACAAAAAACTGGAACATGAAAAAAGGGCAATTTTGAAAAAAAAAAAACATTCTTTCCAACATTTGAAATGGATTATATTTGATAATCATGACATTCATTTCTAATTTAAAACCTGCTTAAATGATAAGATATCTTAATCTTAGTAACGAAATTGCATTTTCATTTCAATGCATAAAAGATTTATGATTATTAAAAAGCAGTGGAAAACTATGTAACAGATTAATTAAAAACTAAATTACTTACTTTTCTAATGTCCATTGTAAACGAACGCCATCAATTTCATGCGTATAAATTACGTCCACTTTCTTGATTGGATTTTGTACAACTACAATATATCACTTGTTGCTTATATGGAAAATTATGACGAAAGAAATGAAATACTTCCTAGTGAAAGAAAGCTGGCTTTGTTTTCTTTTCCCTTAATGTGCAAAAAAATTTTTTCGAATCAATTACTTGAAGAAAGTTTGAAAAATTATGGAGCTTATTTCTCGGACCAAAAATGCAAGACTAACTAATAGGAAAAAATAAAGCAGACTTACCGGTTGGCGTCCGGAATCTGAACTGCCCACTTTCAGTTGTTAGATTATTGAAAAGATGTGTTCGAATTTTCAACAAATACTCTGTGTCACTAAAATCATCAGAAGATTTTTTATTGTTGAAAAAGAGAGGGAAATCGTCACTTGGATATTTCAGTAATTGATCACAAACTGTGTTCAACTACTGAAACAATTTTATGTAAATGCTCCGAAAGTTTCAAACAAAAAGGGAAATCTGTTATCATATGCATAATAAGTATCAAGTGGATCGATAAATCAAATTAGTGGAGACCCAACTAAGCCTAAGAAATAGATTATATTGGTTCTGAAGCCATGTAAGACACACAACTGTGTTGGTATTAAGAAACGCAACTTTATGGATTGATCACCTTCCCAAATTTCTAATTAAGGGTATTACCGGCAAATATATAATGATGTGTATTCCAAGCACAAAATTATACCATATTTCACATGAGTGATCTAAGAAACCTTTTCAAGGTAGTTAAGCTCGCAGATGGATGTGAACCGTTGAATTGCAACTGATGCCAGTCCTCTGTACCAGCTTCCGAGTATTGAAGATCGTAAGCTGTGAATGGACAAATTGTTAAAATAGATGAAATCTTCATCAAATCATCAAAAACCAGCAAAAATGATACAACAGAAATATGGAGAGAAAATGAACTTACCCCGAATCTGATTCCTCATCTTCTCCGGAACTTCCCAAGTTAAATTAACGGTACCCAGACCCGTCGCTTTGAAGTATGAACTAATGATCAGATTGCCAACTTCGAAATATTCATCTTCTAAATGTATTTTCGAACTGATTATCAAAGTAAAAAAAAGTATTAAATAGGAGGAAATAAAGCAATTAATATTAAAACGATAAACTGAAGAAGCAATCAAAATCACCTCTTGGCATTGTGATTTCCACAATCGCTGCGACATTGGAAACACGGTCCGGCGCTGAAGCAGTCCGTATTGTCAACTCATATCGCTGACCCGCTTTCAAATTATTCAGTGTGAAACTATTCGTCTGGACTTTAACCTGTAAATCAAAAGAAGTCTACTATTTGAGCACCAAACTATTCCATTTTTTAAAAAAAAAGAAAAGAAAATCACGTGAAGTATTCAGTGCAGTATGTTATAAAATAAATATTCCACATTTAATTTCTATTTTTTTACATCGACAATTTTTTTTAATTTTTTAATTCAGGGATTTACTTAATACCACGTTAAGGTTATAGAAATTAACACGGATTAAAAATGATTATTAAAAGAAATCCATTTCAAGTATTTTACAATTAAATGAAAATCATGCAGTATCAGGGAACTAAATTTAATGTTAGTGAAAGTATAAATAAAAGCTACAGAACATTCTTGCGATGGACTGATCATTAAACTGAATTTGAGAAAAATAATTTGAAGATGAATTTTGATGTTAATTGCTAATTAGACAGATTTTGAGTACAAATATTTAAACATGATAGGATAGATTAAAACTTCCCCAAACTAATGTCTTCACGTTTTTCATAGTTAAAGAGAATAATCTTAGAGTATGCAACTTTTAATCAAAAGTTTTATCTTTTAAACAATCTTTATTTTTAGGATTTTTTATTCTTTTTCTTTGAATATGACCATTGGTTTTTCTGATTGTATTAAGTTTCTTTTCTTTTTTTTATTTTAAGTAGCCTTTCAGTTCATTTTGTATTTCCATTCTTCTATGTTTTGAACTACTTTTTCAAATGTGTTATTTAGTTTTTCCATTTGCTGGGACTTACAACTTGGATAAAAACTATGTCTCATCTTTGTGAACATTGAGGTTGATTTTAGCCTTGGATGCATTACTATGGTTTTTTTCATTCATTACTAATTTGTTTAATATATAAACTTTCGTTCACTAACAAATTATTTGATTATTTTGCAAGTATTTCAGATTAATCTATTATACTTAATTTCGATACTTCTAATCCTTGATTAATTTTCGCTTTATTTTTTACAAAACATTTAAAATTTTTTTGCTTTATAAAACAAAAAAATTTAGGAAACAGATTTTAAATACTTTTTGAAAATGGTAACTCGAAATATTTTACAAAGTAATAAAAAACACTAAGTAATTAAAATTTGTTGCTGGAAGAAGAAAGTTATTTATAAGCTTAAAAAATATTTTTCGAAGTATTCTGTTTGATGGTCGTTCATTTCAGTTTTTCTTATGGGCATATATGTCATTGATACATTTTAGCGTTTAAAACCAACATAAATTTGCCATTTAGTACAACTTTTCATGATCATTTTCAATTTTTTTTTTTTGAATAATTCACTAATTTACCTGAAAATTAAAAAAAACAATTTTTTTTACTATTATAATAGATTTAATAAATAAAAAAAGACGACACAAAGTATCACTGCACTAAAGGAACTAAGATCGTAATTACCAGTGGACTAAAGGAACCAAAGAAAAAAAAAATTATTTCTAGATTTTAAAATTGTAGTTTGACTTGGAACAAGGAATTGTAATTTTTGAATTATATTTTAATTTTTTTAAATTTGTTAGTTATAACTATATTTTGTAGATTGTCGCTTTGCTTTAATTGACATTCAGCATCAAGTTAGTTATCAGTAAAATGGATAAATTTGATATTTTGCGAACTATTTCGCTTCATTATTTTATCTCTTTTTCGCAAATATTTCGGTGTATTTTATGCATTTTATTTCAAGAATTACCTATTTATCAGCAAAAACCGTACTCTAAATATATTCAAACACTATCTTGAAATGATAAGAAAAGGAATATTTCAAAAAGACTGGAATTAGCCCACTCTTCATCCGCTAATTAAAGCATTATCAATCGGACGTTGAATCATTAGAAATAGAAAACAACCTGTTGTCGTAGCAATGGTGCTTTATCTTCGGATGTCAACTGCTTCACATTCACGATGTAATAATGACTTAATGGATCTGAAGTGAAAAATCTTTATTTTAATAAATTTAGTCCTCAACAATTCCTGGAATTTTTTCTGGTAAATCGATTGACTATGAGTAGATATTGATTACTTCATATTGCATTATTTATACCAAATATCATACTATTATTGATTTCTGGCATATTTCCGATGCTTCATAGCAAAGCGCTAATTGTATTCTTCTATCTTTTTCTATTTTTATCAAATTCGCGTTAAACACTGACCATTTGACAAAACTCTGGGAGGTGGAGTCCATTCCAAGCGTACCATTGACGTGCTCAATATATAGGCTTGAAAATCAAGCGGGGGCAACAGGTCATCATCAGCTGCTGGAATACCATCAATGAGAACACGTTTGGTTATCGAGATCAGCAAAGATTGTGACCATTCTTCTAAGATTGTTCCGTCAGAGCGCTCCGCACGAACCTATAATCTTCGCGATATTTGCTGATCTAATGATCGAGCCACTTAATGATTCAATACTGATATATCTACTAGCCTTCTGAAACTCAATGATTTCCTCAATTGCATCAATAACCTGCTATTTAATGTTTCTGATGTAAATAACATTTTTTTGTTCGACAGCGATGCGAAGCAAAACTATCTGATAATTCGATTTATCGCTATTCTGTGAGTTAATTCTTTGCTTACTCAAAGTTCTCTCATTTTATCTAACCATCCTTCGTAGAGCGATTCATCCATATTCTCCTTTTATTTAAAATATTAACAAGCTTTAGCTTACTTGTGCTTGAAGTTCATCACCATTTCGTATATCATCTAAATCCAACCTTGCTTCTAATTCAGTTCCGACTCGTGAATATTTCCAGTCAAACTCGGACAAACTATCAGGACGATTAGTAATTCGGTAACGAACCAGAAATTGGGGTTGCACTGAAAACATCGTCTAGAACATACAGTAATCATCTAATATGATGCTGATGAAATGATTTCTCGAAAATTAACCATCAAAATGTGATATCCCGAGAAACAGAAAGAGTGGACGATTCAAAACACGACAAACAATACTCAAAATTTGAAATAAACCATGGATATTATAATCTATCTAGAGGCAATAAACATAGTGTAACAAAGCAATATTTAAGACTTTTAAGAGCCATTATAAAAGATGTTTTGCATTAATCGCTATCATCTCTAAGAAGTGCCATCACAACAAATTTTGCTCCGTTATAATTTATGATGAAGAAATTTGATGAAATAGTTTCCTGCTGTCAGTACGGCAAGCCTTGACAGCATACTATTTTAAGAGAGGTTGAATCAATCGGGAAAAAGATGTTTGTAGGGTTGGAATATTCTGTTACATTACCAAATCAAGTTAGAGGAGTTATCAAAGAATGCTAGTATTTACGTCCAAATCTACGGAATATAGCTGTTCTTATTCACAAGGAAACCAAACAATAATGATTCCCATACTTTTTGTGATATTAATTATATTTCATGAAAGTAATAGAAGAAGTTATGGTTAATGAAGCATGGATTAAGTTAATTTATCAACAGTATCTAACCTTCTCTCTGCACCTCATCTGGATATGACCAATGAATGTAAATCGCATCCGTTGCATGATCGTATCGAGCCCGAAAATCCTGCACACGTGATGGAATCAGCGCACCATCGACAGGTGCTGCTCGCGATTTCAGTTTTCCATGATGAATAATGAACAGCAGTGACAGGTAACGGAAAAGTGATCGGAAATCGTGAAACAGTAGCATTCTTACTTGGCTTGAGAAATCGAAGGGGCAAACGACTTTCTCGTTTTATCTTTTTTTTTGTGAAATTATTGAAATTCGAAAAATATATGGAAAAAAATACAGAAATGGTTAGGTAAGGTTTTGAAGGAAGACAATTGATGATATTAAGAAGTTCAAATGATGCTTTACTGATAAGAAGCATCTTATATTTAGCGACACAAAAAATGATAAGAAAGTCTGAAAGCTACATTTCTCGCCTCTGATGCTTTTTGATAGCGTCAAGAATGTTTATATGTCAGCTTGTTCATATATTTTGCACTCCAACACCACTATAAGGTAAAAATAATGATCTGTAGCGAAGATCGAGCAAAAGAGGGAGCAAAAGATTTATTTACTCATTTTCAACTATTTCAAGAAAATAAAAGTAACTAAATAGACAAATGAATAAACAATTAAGCAAACACATTAATCCATAAATAGAAAAAGCGAATAAAACGATTAATAATACTGTTCTTCTGTTAAACATGCAACTTCTGTAGAGAATTTTGAATGCACATGGATTCAGGAATATATGGAAAGTAAATCTTCAATCAATATCGTTATACATATCATTATGCGCGGATGAATATATCTTATGAAAATACAAAGAAGTACCAATTCTAACAAATGGTAATTTCTGAAACAGCCATAAGACTATTCGTTCCGGAAAGATCAATAATGTGATTCAAGTCATAACAAACAAGATATTAGACTTTTACAACAAAAAGCTCTGAAAATCTCCAAAGAACCTATGAATACTGAATTTTTGCAACCTGCATAAAGTAGAGAATATTTGAAAACATAAGAGCGGTGAATTTTTGGTACTGCGTACTTTCACAGCGCCAAGCCATTCCGCAACATTTTTCAAGAAAATATGTATAATATTGCAAAACATCTAATCAATTAGATATTAATGTCATATATATGAATAGAAATGTATGATAATAGACTGGTAACTAATATAGTAGCATTGTTCAAATAATAACAATCTTAGCCAAATATGTGTATGAGCACTCCTAAATACTCAACTACACTGGTACAACTAATCTTACTACTAAGATAATACCTCATTTTTCCGATGCCAAAAATTATTTTCTGATTGATACCATACAAAACAGGAATTTCATAACAAACTTCTGGATTTTTTTTTTTTTTTTGAAAATTGATAACAGTTTCATTTACTTGATAAATGATAAAAAGAAAAAAAGCAACTATTCAAATTTCTGTCAGATAATTCATTCCAGGTAAGGTATGAAAATAATATATTTATAGGTTCAAAAAAATTTCCCAAAACATCTCACCTTCATATCTTCACCATATTTGTTTGGACTTACTTACAAGGCACTATCAAAAATTATTTCACATATGAAACTTAAAGAAAAAAACATAGCTTAAAATAATTTAACAAAATTATATGCAACATGCAAAATATATTATATCTCCACAAATTATTAATATAATATGTAAAAAATAACTGAAAACTTAAATACTCAACAAAGTAAAAACATAGATATTTAACTAGATATTAAATTGCCCGACAGTCTGATTCAATTCACCGAAATTCTTTCATAAATATCTATAAAGAGAAGTGAGAAAGTTTGAAATATCATAAACCATGTGTATCAATAAAATCGCTTCCTCGACATTTGCTGCCGATGATTGATGAAAACAACACCAAACCATAAAACCAAAATACATAAGGCACCACCTAATATCACTAATATTGTGGTACCAAACCATCCTAGTTTCGATGCTCGTGGTTGATCTACGTGATCACGAGGTGCCGCAACATTTTGTGCGTAAGGTTCACGTTGCCGAGGATCTATGGTGGTAATACCATCCTGCACATGTTCAAACTCTTGTTCGTACATTCGTATTGATATGATATCATGATAATCTGCAAAATCAGACTAATTAATAGTGGTGCCTTAAGATGGTGCAAAAACAGAAAGATGAATGAAAAACTGATACACTACTTGATTTAATCCATAACGTTTTGGTGGTGATGAAATATGAAATCTATCCTAAATATTAGGTTATTTAGTGATTACTTATAATGATTGGACAGGACGACAAAATAAAGTTTAAAATATACAGACCGGATAAATCGCCTGTAGCAGCTGTGATACCGAAGTAATATCCGGTAGGTAACTGAACACCATCAACACTCATGCATTCTTTCCATTGTCCGGTGCCCAAAATATCAGTATAGATCTGAATATAAATATGAAGCAATCGAGAATGTACTGGCATAAATATTTTAATTTCCTAAATAACTTTCTTTTTCATATTTTTTCCAGTATTTTTGATTATTTTAAACCTTCTTTCACATTTTTCCACTGTAATTGGTTCGATTTTGTCAAACTAAGAGGTTTGGCCTAGAATATTTCGTAACTTCATGAATAGAAAATATTAAATCATATATTTAATTTAAAATCAATCAGTTCGCTCACCAATTTAATTTTCCCTTGTTTTTTTCAACATAGTAGCGCACTATATTCTTGCGTCATGAATTGTGTTAAAGTAATTTTAAATAATAAATGAAAATAAACGAACCGACAACACATCACCAACATATCGGATCATTAATTGTGTCTGATGCTGTTTATTCCGGAACTTCGCTTCACAACCTGTATGTTCACCACCCAACTGTGTATGAGTGCCATCCATGTCATGATCATAATGCAGCGAACCATTATTGATCATTGCTGAGATATATGGATGACCGTGCTAGAAAATATCGTATCTACGAATAAAACTGAATAATAAGTTTTATCAGATAAACAAAACTACCAGCAGAAAGTCATGATTTCCAATAATTACATACAAAGAAAAAACCTACTCCATGTGGTCCATTATGATTACTATAAGTATCGAGAAAAATTCCCAAACCACGGAAATAATCTTTCGATCCAAATACAGGTCCCGGTTGGGCAGGATCCTGTACATACCATATAGCTGCTCCATCACCGAATAAATCACCAGTGGAACCATGGATGGCAAAATTTACATGCAATTCCCAATCCCGAATATTCACCGGCTATAAACGAATGAAGGTCAAAGAGTTGCTTAATACTTGCTTTACAAATAAAAATTAAACTTAATATTTTCGCACACAAAAAAATCTACGGTTCTTTTTAATTATTGAAAAATTGAACTAATGACTTTTTCAGTGCAACATTTAATAAGCTGAACACATGATCACGAAATATTAATGTGTCGCTTAATATATTCACTCTCTAAGCTATTTGATAGCTTGTACTGAGCAATTTTGCTTTTCAATCATCCAACATCAGCTGGCTGACATGTCACACATTTGGAAGCATAAAGAAAAAATAATACATTTTACGAAAAGATAAACAAATCGACCTACCACATTATTCCAAATGCCACCCTGAACGCTTTGCACATCCGCTGTTAAACGAACATATTGTCCAGTTACGATAGTTGTGCCTTGTATGTCCCAATATGGAATACCCATTCCGTTACCTTTAAATATATAGTTAAGATAACAATAAATCCGCAATCACTTTCAGTATATTGTAAAAATTCTTTTCCTCTTTTTCTAAAAATTCTTTCTCTTTCAGTATACTGTAAATTTCTATGGAAGATAAATGGGAATTTTTCACAAAAATAATCGTCAATTGAATGATGGCTACTTTATCTAATTTTTTAGATCAGATCCTCAATAAAACGTCTTATATGTTCAACTTGTCCTTCCATTCGGTCACGTTATCAACAAGCTCTTTGTGGTCAACTTAAAAATTTTGAAAGATGATTTAAGCTAAATATATAACGTTTGGCAAGAATATGTACAAAACTAAAAAAAAATGCAATGAACTGGACAATATAGAAAAGTCTGAAAAGTAAAACTCGTGTTCTCCCGAAATTCACCTATGTAGAATTCACCTATCCAAAATTCACCTATGCATGATTACCACCTATGTAGAATGCATTACATTACTTCTCTTCTACATAAACATCATCTTCGACACTCAGTTAGATAATGCTTCGCTCGAAACCTACCTTGATATAACAAATAAACAAATAAGTAAATGAATGTAGTGACCTTGATATGGTTTAGCTAGGGAATGTTCTTTCCTGTAATATCCACGCCACTCATCAGCCGGTGTATCAACCAATTGTATCCGTTGTTGTTGACCACTAGCATTCTTTACTTGCAGTAATGAGTAAAAGATAAGCAGAGGAAGGAATAAATAATGCGATAATCGGTAAGCGATATTCCACAACATATTAGAGTTTCTATAACCAAAAAAACTACGCTTGTATCAAATCCAGCAAAAAAAAAAACCAATCATGCAGTTTAAAAACGAGATTAATTCCTTCAGCGAATTAATTATACACAAAATAGCCTTGAAAAGTACAACATTTCAAATTTTACAGCTGATAAGTAGCAACCTTTGATCATCTATTCGACAGAAATACACATGTAAATAAAATATATATAACAATATATGTATCCACACGCTTAAATGTATATGTGAATAATGTCGCACACGTTTTCTGTTTCACGTTCACGTTCTCACGTCCATCACGTACTCACGCATATAACTAATGATGTTAACGATACATATACACCAGAACAACCCAAATAGCGTGCTAACAACACCGAGAAATAGAATAGCTTAGGGACATGTTTGCAAGCAGGGTAATGTGTGACCGTTGCGACTTTAGCAATTTAAAAGGGGAGGAGGAGGCGGGGGTGCGAGTGGAGCAATGGTATATTCGGGGAGGGGTGTGGTAGTTCTTCCGCACAAAAACCAGCAGCAGAAACAGAAATAAACCCTGTGACAGAAACCAAGAGCAGAAATATCAATTAGAACCAAAAATAAAAACAAACAAAAAAAAAAATCAAGAAAAATTTTTCTTTAAATTAATGACTAATTTTGTTTTTAGAAAAAAAAGGACTCGAATTGCGATAAACAAAAATAATAATAGCAGTAAATGTCTTTTGGATTTGATAACTTCTGCCATTTTGATTCGATAACTTTTGCTTCGGTACAGATATCGATAAATATGGGATATGTTCTTCTGCATTCAGAAATTCGAGAATCACTTGAGAAATGCTCACATTTTAGCAATCGGCAAACGTCCCGACCTTTTTTCGGAATGATGACTCACCACCTAATGTATGCTAACTAACTGACATGCGACGATGCCCTCTGCGATTGCAGCAAGTGCCTAGTTGTCCAATTCATATGTATCAGAAAACAAGGAGCTCACGTGAACTCAGCAATAAACTTACTAGAGTTCAATTTCCAGTCTCGAGATTAATTCTTCACTACTTATCTCGTTAAGTACCAGACCCAGTTAAGTGCCTTGAAGTAGTTGCAGTGAGACTATTACTAACTGATGTATGTCATTCCATATTTTGTGATAGCTATATTGGGCAATATTGTATGACCGTGATATTCCTGGATACTTCACTCGTTATTTTCAGTTGAACATTATTTGTTAATTTCATTAAGTTTTTGGAAGTGTGGAATTGAAATTTTCAAGTCGTGAGCTGTTGGACATGAACACTGTTGTCATTTTTATTAATACAGATATAAACTAACAATGTCTAATAAATACATCATCGTAGAGATGATGAAGAGAACTGCCGTGATGGGAAATTTTCCCCGACATGAAAGCACTAATAATTGAGAGAAAAGGCAAATAGCAGGAAAAAAAGAGGAGAGAGTAAGAGAGGATATATTTCAGTCATATTCCACACATATCTGGACGAGGAAAGAATTGTGATTTGATTCCTGAGCGGTTTTGTTCAATTTTCTGAATGCATCTTTTCCCCGCGAGTTGCGGTAATTGTATGCAGATAAAACAGTTATTAGAGATACCTTTTTGGCAGTAGATATATCGCAGTTTCTGTAGTGCGAAAAGCTAGAAGCTCCCTTTCTTTCCGACGGATAAACACAAAATATAGCACCCAAAATTAACGAAACATCAGTATTTTACACGAAATCAGTATTGTGGAACTTTATGGGTAGTTGATGACAGAAGCATTTGATGATTCTAATGTCCACTCCACCATAACTGTTCTTTTACCGGTCTACTGTGATCCTGGGTACCATTTGTCGTCCATTTTATGCCACTGCTATTCCGTACCACTTTGGCAGATGGTAAATGAGCATGCAATCGTGCGGAGTATGATGCAGGCACCGCATCATGCAAATTCCAATCACTTTGCCGATGTCTATTGATGTTTTTGTTTTGATGGCGAGTTGTCCTACGTTCGTCATCCAGAAGTAATGCCGAAAGCCACTTCTGAGGCCGGTTGTTTCGTGGGAAAACAGGTTGGAGTGGTGCAATGCGATCCAGATCACCTGAAACAATAATATCAATATTTGTGAAAAGAAAGATGGGTAAACACTCAATTTTGAACGGATGTTATGAAGTGGAGACTGAGAAGAAAACAAAAAAAAAAAAGATATTTGGTTTAATGAAAGAGTAAATTGTCTGAAAATATGCGAAGGATTTTGGCCGATTAATTTTTGATCAGTAAAGATCGATCATCGATTGCATTTAGTGTTCTGTGAATCGGCGGCAGTTGCCAGAAAAAATAATTAAACGGTCACTACATATTCTCGAAGATTATAGCTTCTTTCCGTCTCTCTGATCACTTTTCATCAAAAGTACTGACCGTCTTTCAACGGTGAAAAATCCCAAGATGGTCGTAAGTTAACAGTAGAGACCGGATTTTGACGCCAGTCGCCTATGTCATTGTCGGTTCTGCGCCTTACCTTAATATTGGTTCGATTTTCTTCCAGTCTACTGGAACCACCTTTCACTGGATTGAAGTTCCCTTCTTGCATCGCTACAGATCCTATAAATGAGTTCATTTACTGATTTCTGCTTACTGATTCGTGAAATGAGGGCGCTTACTACAGAGATTTTGCGTTGGAGTACCGTCACCAACAAGTACGGTTTTTGCGTTTTACTAGCATTAATTGGCTCTTCGCTTAGCGATGCCATTGAGTTTGCGAAAAAATAATTCCTTGACCCGTAAGCATTGTCACGGTATCTTTGCAATGTATATGGTAGTTTTCTATTATCTACAACGGAATATTATCTATTCCCATGAACAGTTTCCACTGATTCATTGGGGAATAGAAAAAGCTGAGGGATAAAGCCAATGAAGTCCACTGGCTAAATAAAATTGAAATTTCTCCAAATCCATCGAGTCCAAACCGTGTTATACGTAAGAGAATCACACCTTTGCTTATACGAGTAGTTGTTGGACAACTGGCACTACTTGGTGCTGATGTCAACTGAACTCCACTGTTTGTCATTTCGATACTTTTTTCAGATATACTGGAAAGCTTTCGTCGAGGTTCGTGTCTAGTAGTAGCCAATAATTGGCGAATTGAGCCACCTGTAATATCTGACTTATTTCTTGATTGTAATAAATCCATATAGCTGCTGCTGCTGCAACTTCGATGAATTAAACAAGTGGGAGAAAGAAGAGAGTTCTTTCTTTCGTGTCACTGCTTACCTTTCCTACTCATCTCGTCATCACCTTGAATATGCAAGTACCCACATGATGCACTTAACTTCTCCTTTTGCTTCTCAGTAAGCCGTTTTGTCGGTGGTTTCGTTGAAGCCACCTGCAATATCTACTGACATTCTCGAAAAATTTTATGAATATCCTCTTGGTCAAACTTCACTGAACCATCATTTTTTGTTTAAAAAAAAGGAGCAAACATCGATGTTTAACATTTTTCCAACCTCTTTTAATGCTTCCCTCAATTCATCTGCCGACGATGGCGTTTTTCCTTCCGCACTATCTTGTGGCACCGAAAATCGTCTGCCGTAATCAGATTGCGTTTGACGAAGTGCATGGGAAATGGGGTGGATCGTGCTGGCCCAGCGTTTGAGTTGTGTATCCGAACTGGTGACAATGGTAGTGGTGGACGGTTTGGTACCTGGTTGATCTGAAATACAGAGATCAAATTAAATTGTAGAAGCAGGAGTTATTAGGCACGAGCAAATCAAATTAATGTTGTTCGAATACCTGCTGTTTCATTTTCGATTTGTATGATTGTCGATGGTTTCTGATCAATAATTGCATTTTCCTCTGCTGCAGACTGTTGTACGTCATCGGTAGTATTAGCAATCAAATTACCTCGTTGGGATATCTGGTCGAGCTGAGTGGAGTCTGATTGATTAAGAAGGGCAGTAGAACTAGCCGGATTAGACGAGTGTGCTGCTCCAACCTTTGGTGATAGCGGTATCTCGTCCGATAGCAATGGTACAGTGCTCCTGGTGGTTAATGTTTTTGTTTCAGTTAGAATCTTTTGCTCTGATAACTGCGCTTGCATTGGTGTTTCAGCAGAGAACAACTGCACCATATCGTTGACACCACCGTTTGGTTGCAGCAATGAAACAGCACTGGTAGTGGTAACAGTTATGGTTGCTGTTGTTGCAGTGGTACTCACTGTCGTGAAAGTAGTACTTGATAGCTGAGAAGCGGTATCTGGGAGATCCACTATCTTGACAGTATCCAGCGGATACTCGGGACTGTTGGATGTTGCGGTAGCATCAGGATGAATTTTCTTGCTTCTCTTTCGGCACAAAAATACATCGATAAGATGATCCAGGGATGACGTCGAAGATTTGATAGCTCCAAAGGAAATGAATAAAATTTTTTTTGGAAAGAAAGAAGAAATCTGATCAGATTATGTTTTCAAATTGTACTTCTTTGGAATTATCTAAAAATTGCTTAATGTTTCGGTGGGAAATTTTTTTTTTCATTTTCAAAAAAAGAATTAAAGTTGAAAAAGACAATTGAAGCAATTCTTCGGATCCCTCCACGCTAGAACAGTAACATTTAGATTCAAGCAAAATTTCGTTAAGTACATTAAGTACTGGCCCGTATAGACTAGCTGGATCGGCCATGCGAAGCTAGTCTATAAGGGCTGACTCCCGCTAGTCTATATAAATAAAAATGTAAATGCTCGTTTGTTCAAAATTTTAAACCTCCGAAAGTTCCTAAATGCGTGTCTTCAAAATTTCAAATCAGTCAGTGAAGAACTTGAAACGTTATGTAAAAATGAACAATATAGGAAATAGGCGTGACCAAGGAATTCAGCTTACTTACTTTCACCTGTCACGGGTGTAACAGATAAAAAAAAAGTAGCATATCTATATGGAAACACACACCTATTTGAATGCAACACTGCTTCAAAATTTCAAATCAATCGGTGAAGAACTTGGAAGCGTTATGTGGCAAGTATGTTTTTATTTACATTTACATTTTCATTTATATAGATTGAATTTAAAAGGAAGCGATAGATCAATCTTTCTAGCAAAAGTATAAACTGTATTCTTAAGCATTTTCAGGCTTTCAGTAATAATTTTACATTGAGGTTTACATGATTGGCATTAGTGAAAACAGATGAGAAAAAATTATGCAAAAAATAATTTAACATCAAGAAGATTTATGTTGATATTCAGTTTACTTATTTGTACCAAGTAAACGAACTAACAACTAGGTCTGGACGATTGTTTCCACATGCCCTGCTTAAATAATTCCCACATTGTACGTAGTGATGTTTCCGATAATGACCGACTGACCTTCTGCAATTTATTAATTCACTGCAAAAGAAAAGGAACAGTTATTCATTTGCCCCTTTTGATACCTTAGGTACCGTAGTAATTCATGATTACTAACAACGGTCAATTTTCACATTAGCAATAGACTTAGTACAAATTAGTAAATTGAAATTTCTGCACTCAATTCTGCTTTACCATTATTTTCGGATCCGCAGACTCGACATTTTCCAAACTTTTCATTATTTTTCCATCCTTTATCAACATCTCGATGTTTTTCTGCGGTATAACAGATACCATCATATTTGTATTCTTCTGAGATTCCGATGATACTTCACTAGATTCTGTATGTGTTTCCGACGTGGTTTTCTTCTGTGATGATATGGATGACTCAGTGCTAACGAGATGATTGACAGGTGTTTTCGTTACCTTTTGCTCACTTTTCTTTCTTTCGGCTGCAAAAAAAAAAGAATGATATTATCTAAAATTCTTCTAGAAGATATCGAAGAAGTATAAGATCATGTTTTGAAATATATCAGTTTCATTTATTAGAATCTTTCCGAATTTCCAGCTCAAAAGTTTGACTGAAAAGCAAGCATAGAAAGATACTCGTTTTTGATATTTCTGGATGTAGTATTTCAAGGAGTGAAGCATTCTTTCCCTAGTGAATTATCTTGAAAATTACTGCATGGAAATCAGTCGAATTATCTTGGAAATGAGTCCTTCAAATTTCGCTGTTACACATGAGTATTACTCTCTCATATTAATCAGTTATCTTTCCTAATTAGATTAGTCGCCGGAAATTGATGTTTATAGGAGATGAACATCATCGAAGATAATTCAATCGATCGGTGAATAACTAACATTTCGACCCATCAAAGATTAGTCCATCGCTCTTGACTTCATCGTATTTATGCAACAAATCTATCGATTTCATGCTTTGTTGCTTGGAGAGGACTTTCTCAGTTGCATTGGAAATATTTTGATTGCCGCTAGAGATAGAGTCGGAAATATTTTTGGTATCAATAGTTGATACTGTTTTTTTACCATCTGCTGCATTAGTTGAGCCAATGTAGCTGGGGTTATTATTCATACTGAATGATTCGGTGGTAAGCAAGTTAGGATTGGTATTTTTAAAGGGACCAACTTCCGAAGTGACCAAATGACCCTATAATAAGCGGAAAAATTAGAAGAGAAAACAGTTAAAAAAAAAAAAAGAATTATAGAAAAGGCAATTGCTACCTGTTCTCCTATTGCATTTCGTCGTCTTCGCTTCTGGCACCATTTATACAATTTGTAGCCCAACCAACATAGCAGTGGTAATATCAAAAAGAGGATGATACCAAGTAAAAGAAACCACCACATTAAACAGTAACCAAGAAACAGAATACATCTGTAATCATTAATTTAGGAAATCGAATTAATCAATAATTAATTTTTAAAATAATAGGAAGGAAGAAAAAAGAGGATGAAATTCACCCGCTAGCAAACAGAAGCAGTTGTTCACATCGTCTTCCTTCTGCTTGTCCAAATTCTTTGGAAGTATCATTCCAGCCTTCGTGACAACGACATTCATATCGAGGACCATCAACTAAACAATCAGCATGTTCTGGATCACAATCGTTCAGCGCTGATGTCAAGCAAGCGCCAAGAGAAAGCTCTGCAAATGTCACATGGCATTTCATCACGATCCAGAATACTTCATCGCTTCCATAATCACAATGATACAGTCATTCACGAATGGTCATTCCAGAGGTGCAAGTTTCATTATGCACCGAAACTGATGGGAAGAATTGCCTCGGACAGTTGTTAGATTATTCTGTGAAATATGATAAATCTCAAGAAATCTAGGGAATGAAGTTTAAGGTAATTTTAACAAGTAGTCAAAGCTTGAATATGTAGAAGATTGCTGCGGGAAGTTAATTTGTAGCATATGCTATTCGTTGAGCTATTTATTCATTTGATATCTTTTTAAGGACAGTCAAGAATTTACCCGTTATACGTAAAGGTACATATTGATCATTGGAATTTCGCTTGAAAGCTTCGTCAAACTCCGTAATGGTACACTGGGAACAATCAAGCTGTACCATGACTGGATGACCATCACGCCGGACACAAGCCTGATAAGGTAATTGAGTGCGAGTCAACTGAAAAGCGTTTGATAAATGTTCTCTTTCGCTTTTACTATGCTTATATTTACGAAAAGCGAACTTTGGCTTGAAAATAATGCAGTAATCAGTGATAAACTTAAAAATTCTAAAACTTTCTAGGCTCGAGCAGACAAAAAACCAACCACTAAAATGGCAAGTCGAGATCGCTCGTTCGGATCAGTCTCTAGACCACCACACATGTCACGCACATCCACGCCAAATGTTGATATGATAGTTGCTGAAAAATAAACAAAATTATCTACGAACTATCACTTTCTTCGATGAGTTTCGTATCTTGGCACATCTTTACACAACAAGTGTAAGTACACGGGATGACTTTGTTTATGAACTCGACATGGCTTGTATCGGTTATCTGGATATAATATTAGTACATCAGAATTTGAGATTTTCTAGCATTTGGCTTATATGTGGAATTTGGAATTAAAAAAGTTTCAAATTTTTAGAATTCGAAAACTACTAAAATTTAATTTTAAAGAACGGAAGCTAAACACATACTCTTACATGTGACATGCTCACCATTACCACCGCTAGGCATTTGTCCAGGTGGACAGGTGCATGAAGGCTTCGGTACTAAACGTTTTGCTTCCGCATACTCATAACGAGCGCAAGCCATTTGATCCGGTGATGGAGTTGATGTTGCACTAATGATGGTGTTGAACAAGTCATTTGATGTGCTACTTGTGGCACTGTTGGACGAGTGACCTATAATCTTCAGAATTATCTGCTTGCAACCGATAAATGAGGTCATTAATAATTTCGCATAATGAATTGTTTATTTGATTACTGTTCTGAAATGTCTTAATAGTTCGCTCTTCCGGATATTGATTTGATGCGTTTAATGGCAGTATTTGCTGTGATTCCTTCTGTATTACTGTTTTATTTTTGGCACTATTTGATGGCTTACTTGCGGAAGGATCAAGAAAGATGCCATGCTGATTCTGCGAAACGTCAGATGATGACGAAATGTCGCTCGGTTCAATCACATTATCTTGCTTTAAGCTGCCACTAAATCTCAGTCTGTTACTGCTGTTGTCAGTTCGGATAGCATCGGAGTTTGTTGATGCTCTTATTGAATTTTCTAGTTTTCCCGATATTTGATCCATCGGATTTTCACCAGGACGGTAAATGAAAGACGGTTGGGGTGATTCAGTTGCAGGTTCATCAGCTTTGTCCGATTTTACAGTGGTCGAATGAAGTTGGTATATAGCATCAGTTGCATTTGAATTATGACCAGAATTATGTTCTGCTTGATTATCGTCAACTAATATAGTGAAATTTTGAAAATTGCTAGAAGACTGCAGTCCATTATTCGCAACTAAATTTCGAAAATTTTGCTGCACTTTATGGCTTACTTGAATGGAACCATTGACAATTCCCGTTTTGTTGCTGAATTCAGCTACCGCAATGTCGAAATCTGACGACTTGAAATCTTGCCCATTCAAATCATTATTTGGCATTTTGAATATGAATTTTTGGGTCGTTGACTGAGTGATTGTATTACTCCAGTCTTTTGTCATAGTCGAGAGAGAACCACGACTAGTATCATCAGTCAAGCCAAAAGATGACGATGATGGAGAAACTGATTGCAACCAAGATGGTACAAATCTCTGGATGCTATTCGTGTTATTAGATGTATTGCCAGCAAATTGTAAATCTGGATATAGATTAGTGCCACGTTTAATACCAAATACAGCAATGTAAGCAAGATCTGGAAATTAATTGTCATTGAACAATTTTAATTTAAGTTCCTTAGATTAGATAATTTCCTCAAGATAGTTTCTAAAAATATAGGCCTTAAGTGATTGTCTTCATGTCCATCAGGCATATGCGAATCTGTTCATCACTTCATAAACGCGGCATAAGAAGCTTCAGAAAAATGACCTTGATCGGATTTATCGATGCAATTAGTTTGGCCATTTTCAATCCATTTTCTCATAACACATTCACCGTAACCTTTGCAAGGCACTGTTCCCTCAACAGAACATAATTTTTCCTCTGAAAAAAGAAAATTAGCTGAAATATCGTACAACTAGGTGACTGTTCGGCACATATAGTTCTTTGGTTAAGATATTTAAAATTTAGTTAGATCTATTGCAAGATCTATGAGCCTATTTTACAAATGGAATTCCAACAGATTCAATCGTCGTTTCATTAATTTAAACGCTTCATATTCCGTACAATAGCGTCATGGTTCGTTATATCAATGAATAACAATGTAATGTCGTTGGATTAATATTTGACAGAAGTATTACACTCCTTCCAATCAATATTTACTTCCATGTATTTGATTGAGAATTAGTAAAACTGACAAATTTTTCGGATTTAATAGCTGAACAAAGTTTGAAACAAGATTTTTCGGTAGTAATCACAATTTCTCATCTTAAAATTATGAATACTTACTGATGATATCACAGAACTGTGGCGATGTTGGCGAATTATCACATTCTGAAACGAATATGAAACTAACGACTGAAAAATATGGAAAATTCTAGCTAATGAAATATGTAAACATACATACTAGGATTAATAAAGCATTGAGCTGCATATTGCAGTGACACGCAGTACGAGCCACATTTGACGTAACCAGGAAAACAAACTGGAAAGCGAAAAACATGAAAGAATGCTAGGATTGCAATGAATTTAAATGAATTGAATTGAACTGAATTATGCACGAGTTCTGCCTATAGAAAAAATTCAATAATTTAACTGAAAGCTATTGAACAGATTAATGAGAATTTTCACTGCACTCTTTAAAAAATTTCATATTAACACTTTTCGAAAGAACCAGAAATTTGTCATATCATTTAAACTGTTTGATAAATAACCTGCTTGATCAGATTTTGTTTATTTCGAGTAATATCGGAGAAATGAAAATTGACTCATTGAAGAGATTTTGATAATACAAGCAGCTTATCAACTAACTTACACTCATCGCTTCCGTCAGGACAATCCGCGATTCCGTCGTGAAAATGCTGAAGTGGAATACAACGACGTTGTTGTGGCAGCAGTTGGCTGCCACCGCAATCAAATTGCTGTCGTCGCCAACTTTTTGAGTTACTATTGGTACCAGAAGTAACCGAACAACGACCTGGGACACGCATTGAAAATTCTGTAATTCGGTAGCAGTAAATTTGTTTGGCATAATTTAACAATTCAAATTATACTGCAAATCGGATCGATCAGCGAGTAAACGGAAATTTAAGATGATGCAAGGGTGTCGCTGAAAGGAGCGAGGAAGATCAAGGAAAAGTGATTTCTTTGTTTAAATGAATTAAATTTGTAGTCCGTGATGATTGTAAAAGATTTACCTCTTTGTTTCAAATAAAGTGACAGTTTCTTACAGTCTTGTTAAGTAGCTTAAATTTGATTTATGACTATGTTAAATGTTTTAACCTTTGTTCATGCTGTTGTAAATCATTCTAAAAAACCAATGTGCTAACAGAAAATCATTCTCATGTTACAAAGATGTTTCCTGTGCTTCATTTTAAAGGAGATTAACGAAGGGTGCAGTTGGGTCCTTCGTCTGGGTTTTTAATTTTCTTCTTAATAGTATTTGATAGCTTTTCTCATATTAGTAAATCGTTATTAACTATGTTTCATTGATACAATGTATTGCAAATGTTCATACTTTGTCGTGTTTTCTAAATTTCTGTAATAAGGTTTAATTACCCAAGTTTGAGTTTGAGATATCGCGAAATATTCGATAACAATACGATTAAAAACAAGAACACTTATCATTGTCACGGTTAAGAAGATCGGCGACAAAGGGAAAAAAAGGAGAAGAACGGTATGGAGTTATTCTATTCTGTTATCCTGCTTATCCTGCTCAGAAGAAATGAATCACTTGGAAGTACAATTGTTATCTAATAAACTATAGCTGAAATATAATTTAGGATTTTGAAAAACAAGAAAGTATTGACAATGAATAACTTACCAGTGACTGTAATCCATTGAGCCGCTACGTCAAAATTACGTTGCAAAGACGATAATTGTAATAAAAATGCTATCAACAGTAATTGTTGTCGTTGTAATTGTTGTTGCAAATGGTAAACAAATAAAATCATTAGCCGTTGTCGTCGTCTTGCAACAACACGATGATAAGCATTTAGAAGTAATATTACGATGATAATTACACAATTCCCTTGAAAGAATAAAGCGAAGTTAATCGAACGAACAAAATTTATTTTTATTAAAATTTCCTCACAGTAATAACTATGATAAGTGATTTTTCTGCGTACTGAAAAATCAAATTGAGAAAATTCAGAAAAAACGAATATTTATGCAACTGAGATATTAAGTGAATATTTACAATCAAAAGAAAAGATTGTTTAACAATAGCTTTGTTGAGAAATTTTAGAAAAGACTTCAGCAAA
The DNA here is from genome assembly GCA_002249935.1 of Onchocerca flexuosa. Taxonomy (NCBI): domain Eukaryota; kingdom Metazoa; phylum Nematoda; class Chromadorea; order Rhabditida; family Onchocercidae; genus Onchocerca; species Onchocerca flexuosa. Next base: position 114,974 of record KZ270038.1, read on the forward strand.
ATGAGACTTAAGGAAATAAGACATCTGTGAAGTATTCACTTCAACAGTGAAATGAACAATTAAATACTTCCAACGACAGTACAATTAATCAAGGCTGCACATAAATCCAGAATTTTTCGGTTTAAAATGCTTGCTTAAAATATTTAAAACATGATGAGCATCTTTTAACGGGGTGTCTTTTTATGATCTTTTAAAATAATTGAGTCAATTGGTAAAATTTTTAAAAAAACTCGAATTTTCTTGAGGAGGGTGGATAAAATGACAAGAAATTAAATGATAGTGGTAAAATGACTGTTGCACATATATGATGAGATGTGCTGTGGTCAATAGATCTAGTAAAAAAGGCCTAGGCTACGACCAATCATGCGTGTAATGTGTGCACAATAAAAGGCCAAATCTTGAATTTCTTCCAAAAAAGGCTTTCATATTTTCAATATCTTTCATCCGCCCTTTATCACTTTGTCGCCAAATTCTTGCATTTAGCATCTATTGCTCAAATCCGAGTAAGGGCTCAAACATGATGAAAAACTCCCATAACTTTACTTCCTGTTTGATTTCTCTATTCTAGCCAGCCATTTGTCCCATCCATCCAGGTAGTTTCTAAATGTGGCCAAAGAGCTAAGGACACATTTCACTTTGCTATTGCCTTCATTCATGCAAAGCTTTACTACACAGGAAGTGATATTGGAACTGGTACCATTATTTATGGTAGGTATATTGCTCTCAAACATAGCTAAGCTATATTCCTTCCTGAATTGAATTGAATCATTCTGCCAAACAGATGCATCGAATTTTTCGTACAACGATATCTCATCTTTCGTGCATCAATTAGAAATGAGCCAATAATCATCTAATCAGACTGATAAATTTTGAGTAATTTCGATTCAAATATGAATATTGATGAGAATTCCTATGTCAGCGAATAGCCTTTATCGTTCTTTATCATCACTTTCATCATGTGTGCTGCATCATCAGCCATTTATTGATGATCGAATATGCAACACAAAACTCTGATACTGCAATATTTGTTTGCAATTAAATCGAAATTGCATTTTCGGTATAACCGAGATACTTTTTTATTTAAACAAAGCGAAAATAATCCAATCTGTATAGGAGAAGTCTATAATATTTCTCAGGCAAATGAAAGTAATGTATTCCAGACATGAACTTTCATGCTTAAAATGAATTTTCAATTTTAAATAATCGATTGATTTTAACTTTTCAATAAAATATCTGCACATTTTCACGGTTATAATAAAGACATTATTGAGAAATGTTTTATAACTGAAAAGTGAAGCAAACTTAAAGTCAACAAATATTTATTTCATTTATAATTAATTGCAAATATTTCATTAATGAAATAATTCTCTCTCATCTTTTTTGACTACTCGACACCACTATCAGTTCCATAATCTTCTTGGTTATTGAATGCAAGTTGTGATAATCATTTTAGTACTTCAGAAGCATTTGTGGAATTTTGTAAGGAGGCAAACCGCAATTACGACATTCCAGAATGCTATTTACCGAAGCAGTGAAGTTGATTTTTATCGTTTTCAGACATCCGGACGGGCACTTATTAAAGCTTCACTTATGGAAGATAACTGACCGTAATTTACTTAGAAAAATCGATAAGTATCATATTTCATATTGAAGAATGAAAACTGAAAACGGATAATGCACCTCATGCAAGCTCTTGGAAATCATTGTTTTTCTTAGTAATTAATCTCTCTATTAACAATTAGTAAAATAACTGAAAATTCTACAGAAATTTAAATTTTCAGAATTTTGCACCGAAAGATAGGACATCTTCAGCATGTAGTAACTCTTCTATTTGTATGCATTGCACCCCAATCGACTCGTGTCAAGCTTACTGCGCCGAAATACGATATTACAGCTTTTGTTGTAGAAGTTTGTTGAACTTGGCTATTCGGGGAATCCGATGGTCTTTGCTGAGAATTCTCAGAACTATCATTAGTTAGTGTTGCTGTTTCCTTCACATTCTTCACTTACATTTTTCAGTAAAAAAACGCACGGAGTGAAGTTCATTCGTTGAGATCGTGATGGAGTCTTCTTTCGAGCTAAATTATCGGGGAAATGAAATATCTAACTTATATTTTAAAATTAGCAATCAGTCAAAAGAAAAAATTAAGATTTAACCAAAACTAAAGTCGTCATTTTGTGTGTTTTGATGCATTGTTCAGCGATTTCTCTATTTTCCGCTTACTAAGAGTTATTCCTCTTGCAATAAATACTGGAAAGAGGCTTGTGCCCGGAAAATAAAATATAAATTGGAATCTAACGACTGCATCAAAATTCTTCTTGCCAACCTAATTATATGGTATTTTTCAAGAAATAAAAACTTATTGAGTGATTATGCAGAATATATTTTGATTGCTTCCTTCGCTGCTCATTCATTTTCGGGGACTTTTGTTTTCGTTCGAAAGTTTGATTTTGTTAAATTCGGTACTCAATCAATCCTTCATGTCCTTGAAAATATTAATCTTTCAATTTACATAATTTCCAGGGCAAGGAATGGTGCTGATCAAAGTGTTGTTTCAAAAATTTGAGGAGAATTGAAAAATAGTAGAATTAGATTATGGAAGTAAAAAAAAAAAGACTGAATGATATAAAGACTGCATTGAGGTATCTATTTGCACCTTATCAGTTGATTCATCATTTCACTGTTCAGTGTTTCTATAATTGACTTTAATTTCATTTGAGTTTTTGCTAATGTGTTCGTATTGGCTTGCGATATGGGCAGTAAGACATACGTCGTTTCTTGATTCAATGAATCGCTTCATTCAATCTCATCTGAATTATTTCGCTGAATTCTGTAAATTTTTTATACGAGTAGTTCTGTCTGCTTTTTACTTCAACTAACTTTGTCCTTATCCTGCCTCATCTTTACTTCCTTCCTTCTAGCTACATCTTTCATTCACTCTCACAAAAATGACTTTCATATATTATTTTATCGTCATGAAATATTCTAAGCTATCGGTATTTCCCACAAATGGTTTTCGATTTATGGATGGAGAAGCTTCAAGCATGTTATTTGCAAGCTGTCTAGGTGAGGTTGATACCAAAGTAGATTTTGATTATCAAGATGTGAACAAGTTCGAAGATATATCTGCATTACCTGATGAGATAATCGATATTTTACAAAACTGGGGTTTAGTGTTGATAAAAGAACTGGAAGTAATTGGAACGTGCGAATACCAAGCTGAAGGCCAATCATGCCTTCACTACTATTGTGGACATCTGAATCATCGTACATCTTTAATATCTCCTTTATCCAGTATTATGGAATTTGATTGGAATTAACTACTAAATAAAATCAGAAAAATGATTTGTTTTATCTCTAAACGAAAAATCCATTGGGTCTTTTTATCCTATCGGGTTAGCCGATCTCACTGACAGAAATATCAATGATACAACATAGTGAAAGATAATAATAGTATGCAAATTGGATGATAATGTAGAAAAAAAATTATCAATATAGCAAGAAAGTCGCGATGAAAAGTAAAATCGCAGCGAAAATAGACGAATTCATCCACACGCCTTCAAATATCAAAAAAAAAAAAAGACATTTATATTCTCAGAAGAAAACATTGCGATCAGAAATCAGTTTATCCATATTAGTTGCCGATTATATACTTGTTGTATGATGAATTTGTGTGTCAGTTTTGTTTCATGTAGGCTTACTGTTATTAATCTGACGTTCTTTGTTGAGCAATTGTTGCGATTTTTCAATTATTTTTTACTTCCTATTTTTAATACGAATACAATCAACCGCGTGACTACTTCCGGAGCTCTCAGAGATCACGCTGTGCTCATTGTCATATTTTTCTGAGAAACAATATCGACAAACTTCCACGAATAAAAATTTGTTTTTGACTGAAACAATCTCTTTTGCATGTGTTCTGTTGGGTAAAGGAGAGCAAAATGATTTTCGCTTTCAGTAGCAACAGGTTGTCAGATTAATAACAGGAAGCCTGCATGAAAATGTAATGCAGAAAATTTAAAAAGATTTTGGATGAAACTCCTATTTCAATCATTAGAAAATTATTTGAATATTGGAAATGAAATATTTTAAGACAAGAAAATGGTTTTTTTAGATTTATTACATAAATCAATAGCAAATATTCTTTTCTCGAAAATCTCATCTTGCCATTAAGATTAAATATATTTGGTATCATTGCGAATTGATGTATACACATACATTTACTGAGGTATCACGAGTCACCGTTTCGTTAACTGAATTTAAAAAATTTTTAAAACTCATTCTCAACTTCATTTTGCTTTCGAATATTAAAATTGTAAAACGAAAATGATAACACTTTCACAATTTCCATTCTCACTATCGCCTTAAAATTGATGTTACCAACAAAGCATCGAATAGCAAATAATTTGGCCATATTCTGCTCATTCAAAGAATCTTTGCTGTTCTAAAATATGAATTCTTCATCGTTCCTTACTTCTGTTTCTTTAAACAATGGCTCAATGTCTTGTTGTGTTTCTTCCAGAAGAGATATGGACATTAAAACCACTTTTTTATTCGCGAACAAAATTGAATGAACATTATGGGCATTATCAAAAAAAAAAATTTATTTGCATGAACATTATGGAAATTCTTGAAAATGAAATTTCTAACACACTCCATGCATTCTGTAGCACTTGGTCTGCATTTATTTCTGAGAAGATAAAAAACGAAATGAACCTGCAGTGAGAAAATTGAATCATGAAGTGGAGAAATATCGGAGTGCATTCAATACCTTTCCAGATCTGCATTGGTTGATAATGGTAGAATCAAAGAAATCCACTACATTTATGCATCTTCTCGACACTCATTTCCCGAGAAAAAATTAAGCAAAAACAAGCTAAAGGAAAAGAGCATTATGGATGGTTATTCAGGCAAATTAGCTAATTTCTCGATTAACTTTTCGTAAATTGTGATGCCATTTAAAAAACATTCTTCGGTAATGTATTCATTATGAGCATGAAGTAGAAAAGGCGTTTTATTGATTGGACTAAAACCGATTGATCGTATTCCTTCCTAAAATAGACATTGTTTGCATATATATATATATATATATTCATTAAAATAAATCCACTAATAAAAATTTGTATTACTGGAAATAAATCCGAAACTTGTCATCTCAAGAAAAAAAAGGGAAATTAACATGATTTTAAAGTGAGATATGAAAAAATGAAATTGCAAACCTGTCTCAGAAAACGAGAATCGGTTGATCCCGGAAAGATATCCACTGATATTGGATAAGTTCTTTAGAAAAAATTATTGAAATTAATAACAAAAAAGGCAAAGAGAGATACTCGTATTACTGTTTAATGGACAGTCAAAAATAATTTTTGAATAATCAGGTCGCAAAAACATACAGCTGTTTGAAAACTGATGAGAATGCAAGCCACCAAGGATCGTCATCTGTTATTGGGGTCATCGCCTTGATTCTTGTATTCTGAAGCAATAGGAATTCGATTGCGGAAATTTAAAAATACTTGAATAAAGTGCTAATATACAATAGTAAATGGTTATGCATGCCTTTATAAAACTGTAAGTCACATCACTGCCTGCATCCGTGCACCAATTACTGATTTGATCTTCCAATTCCTGCAAATGAATTTAATAATAATATTGACAAGTTATTCACTTCAGTAATGACGACAACAGCTAAATTTTTGCGCTCTAATCAAGCTACTTTAAATGGACAAAATTCGAACTACATTAGATTATTGTTATGTGTCGAACAACCTCAAAGTTGTGCATTGGTGGTACTCGGAGATCGAACCCTAAAAATAAAACCAAAAGTATTCAAAAAGTGACCAATTAAAAAAACAAATAATATAAAATTCAAAAAAAAAGAATCTAAATTCAGTCAATAGCAATTGTCCAGAGAAATTGAGATGAATTATAGGGACAGATAATCATTATCTGCTTAGCGAATAAATCACACAAAGATAATTTAGAAAAACATAAGATTTCTGTATGATGGTTGTTGTCACGTATATCCTAAATCAAGAAACATAACTTGGAAATTTGGTTAATGTGCTCCATTTGTTCCAGAAAAATGGTGTCTACTCCCAAAACACTTAGGTACCACCGAAAGATTTAAAATGAAACTTACATATTTTGATTTCAGTCGGCAGCACATTCGTCTGAACTCCACCCTAAAATTTTGCTCGACAAATTTTTCTTCTAGAAGTTTTCTTTCAAATAGTTTGCTCGCTCCAGTTCATTACAAGACTATGTTTGTAAAGAAAATAAAATTAATCAGTGATGGAAATAAACGCTTTCTATTTTATGAATTAAAATTAATGGATTATACGTTTTATAAAGTTGTTTATCGTACACTTGATACACTTGATGCAAAAATCTAAGTACGATGTATTGGTGATGATCGCAGCTGTATGACAAAATTAAGTGTAGAAATACCTGAATCTTTGTTAAGTTGACAGAGATCACACTAGATGGGCTCAACTCATTGTTCATCTGAAGTAGCCTTTTCTGTTCTTCTCTGAACTTCATAAAACTGTTGATTATTCTTTGCTGAAGAAATGTGTCTCAAATGATCAAAACATTACCTTGAGGAAATCATCGGCATAATTAAATTACCAGAATAGCAATTTTAATATTATGTAAAGATTAAAAGTGAGCTAGATTTTCAGAAAAAAAAAAAAAGAGTAAACGTTTTGAATCTAGATTATTTTACAAGCAATAGTAGTAAGTAAGAAAAAAAACAGAAAGAAAACAAAGCATTTTACCATTTTTTCACTCGCAGTATTTTCGATTAACTGAGACCCGTGTCCCGCCACGCCTTTGCAACTTACAACAATCCCTGCAAAAAAACAATATTTTCTCGGCTTTCGATTACATCTAGCTGCAAATTAACCTGTTTGTAATTTTGTCCTTTGAAAATGCTTAAAATATATGATATCAGGAAAAGCTGCAAAGCATACACCATGGGCATCTTTCAGCATAATATACTTTGTAGGGTTCCCCTTCTGTAGGCAATCCTTCATCCAAGACAAAAGCGACATTTAGCTTTCTGAATGCTTCACTTTTTACAAATTTTTCCATCCCATCTTCACCACCTATTTCTTCGTCTGAAATTTTTCGCTTATTTATTTTCCTGAACAAATGAAGCGAAATCAAAGCTTAAGAGCGAGAGCAAACCTGGACCCCACACAATATGTATTGTTCGTAAAAAGTTTTGTTGGCCATTCTTAAATAAGCGTCGCAATGCCTCAACATACTGAATACCGATAGATTTCATATCTTGAGCACCACGACCATAAATTTTCCCATCAATATCTTTTATTCCAGCGTAAGGATCGAATTTCCAGCACTCCTGCATTGAATTTCAAAATTAAAATGATGGAATTCTTTCCAAAACCCATTCCAGAAACCGGCAGACTTCTGAAATGGGCACAAATTCATCACATCTCTCTCTTCCATGCAAAGAAAAATCATTTCTGACCTTATCGGGTGTGGGGACAACATCGGTATGTGAATAAAGCATTAGAGATGGTAGCGATTCATCGCGTCCTCGTAAGGTCATGATAACAAATGGCTTGCCCAGTACACACTAAACAAACACTTATCAATCTTGAAATGTTTAATTTCAATACATAGGACCATCGGGTTCTCCGGAAAAATAGGATGGCTCACAAAAGGCTTTTTTAAGTTAAGAAAAAAATAAAAGTAAATAAACGAATTGTGTCTTAACTACTGCAATGACTACGAAATAATGTCCAGAACTGTGAATTATTAGTGTATGAGATGGATGATAGATGTGTTTCCATCAGAACATTCATTCAAGCTGTTCACTTAATTTAACATACGTTACATGTTGTTCTGTGTCTTCTTCCAGTGTATTAATTTTGAAATTTTTTCTTCATGGGCAGTAATATCTTAAAGCAACAAACCTCGTGAACGGATCGTTCAAAATTCAATCCATTTACCAAATCAAATAAAAATCTGGTACATTCTTCTGAAACTTTTTTTATGAAATCTACAGAGCTCCTCTTTTCAAAAGTATAAAAATTTGAATAAATTCATTTCAGCATAAAATTCAAAAGCAGTGATGCGATGAGTATTTCAAAATGCTCCTGGAGAAAATTCGGAATTCGAAAAAACAAACAGATTAACCAATCAGGAGAATGGACAACAGATGAAATGAAAAAGCTGATATTATTCATTTTGTGAGAGTTATGGTTGTGAAGTACATAAATAATTACATTTTAGAAATTGAAACTTTTTAACTTTGAAATGAAAAAAATAAAACGAAATAAAGCAGTCTCAACTAACGAAATCTTACAATTAAAAGAAATTTTTTTTTTTTGGAAAAAACTGTGCATAAATGTTGTAAACTTGAATGGCGCAATGAATTAAAATGAAAGGATGAATAAAAACTCCTAATAAAAGTCTTTCGATTATAAGAAAAAAAATGTTAAATAAATGTTGGGAACAAGAAAGTACGATTCGCCGAAAGGAAACGGTATTTTATTTTCGAACAAACATCCCCTACCGTAATCCGGATCTGGATGTTCTGTATTAATGCGTAAATATTCCCGGAAATGCCGTACCGCAATGTCTTCTTCTTTTTCCGGTGTCATTGATGCAACACTCCTTCTAAAATTTACAGAAATAATTTCTGAAGACAGTTGGAACAGATGGAATAACAGCGGTGATGGTGAAATTTGCGGAAAAGTGAGCACATGCTAAGAGAATAGGGCTCGAAAACACCAGACATTCATGAGATTAATTTCATTCAAAAGAGTGGATTCATACAAGTTGCTATGCAAAAGGTCAAAAAACACCATTTAATGATTAATATCTGCAGCAAACTTGCACCACCAAAGTTCAACCGAAAAAGATTCAAACTAAGCAGTACGTGAAAATCTTGCCTGACGTGACAGAAAGTTTAACAATCAGTGAACGCATTTATCGATATCAAAAAGTATGCAACGAAATAAGAAATCATTGTCTCACATTGTCCAGTTTAATTAATAAAATGTAATTAGACAAAATGGAAGTTAGACGAGACAGTTTGGCTTGAATCATTTCTGAAAGTGAGAGAAGAGGAGAGACTGACGTGTCTTAGAAGGCGCTTTAATTAAGGTCCAATGGTGATTCCGAAAAAAAAAGAATAATTGACCTTTAAAAGAATTCAATCAATGGATAATGTGATGATTATTTGAATGGTTCTGATGATAACCCATATCGTCTAGCTCATTATTTACTAAAAATGAGTGTTAAGTCTAGAATGATCGATCAACAAGATCTTCATCGATCATCGAATCGATCGCTGTGCACCAAATCAGAATATATTGTCTATACTATAGAATATATTGTCTATACTTTCGCACTACATGATGCACTTAGTTTAAATGGAATTCATGGGCAACATGGCATCTGCTTTACAGAAAAAGAAAACCTAAAGAGTCTAGGCTGAAAAATTGTCACGAATTAATTGAATTTAAATTTATAATTTTTGTCCTTTTGGCCAATCAAAAAAAGTGGAAGAATGTTTGCTTTGGCTTAGATACTTTTTTCCTTCTTTTTTTCATTATTTGATAGTATAAAATCCTACGAAAGTCTATCAAAAAAAAAAATTACTTTGTTTGGATACTTTTTCCTTTTATTACGTTTTTGGGAGCCATGTGTTTAATGGTGCCTAATGTCTTTCGGCACTTTCAGGCCAACAATTGGCCTCCAAATCATACCACTTACGACAGTGACCAACACGCTCTAAATGCTTTCAATTCCTTTAACTTTAGCTCTCCGGTTGTGACGACAGTTTTTAGAACGAAAATTGAGTGAAGTTAAGGCGAAGTAAAATATAATGCATTACGAGTGCCACATATGTGGAATTTCTTAGCAAGTAGATTCACATGTGTGCAAAACAAAATGAATAAAAAATAAGAAAGTTTGCACTTTTATAGCGATCAAAGATCAGCGATGGAAACGAAGCAAAAGAGATCGAAGGGCTTTCGTGTATTTTCGCCTGCAGAACTGATCGGTGCAATGATGCGGGCCCAAACTGTTGACAATCTAATTACTACATTCTTCGTTTAAATTTCTCCTCACAAGTCGAAGTCGATGTTGCATGGATTTGTGCAACACACTTTGTGATAAAGTGGCAGTGCAGAGACAAAGCAGCTCGATATCTGATATATTCCGTAATTCGGAGGAATGGTTCTTTGTGGAGGACAAGGATGAATAGTCGATTCGTCTATTATTCGGAAAGATCTCATATTTAAATGAATTGTCTAAAAAACAGTAACGAATTTCCAGAATGAACTGTAGTATGTTGATTGGAATCCAACATACTACAGTTCATTCTGAAAACCTTTCCTACTTTATTTCTCTGAAAAAAGATTGAAATTCTGAAGAATATTTTGTCGGAAAGAAATCATTTTTAGATGCCAAAAAGTTTTTGGATGAAAAAGGAATCAATTTGTTCATAACTTTCCCAGAAATGAATAATTCATGTGAAATGACTATTGACTGATGGCGAAAAAAGAGAAAACAAATGAAAGCAGATTGATTAGTTTACAAGAGAATGATTTCAGCAGACAAAACAAAATGTTAACGTAATTCATTCGAACTGCAGAGACATATATGTGCAAGATGGAGATGTCGTTGATATGATGCGAAATAGTTATCAGCAAAAAGCCTCAAAATTTCGATTCCGAGCAAAAGACGAAAAAACTCGATTTATTGATCATTTTGTTGATCGATGGATTCGGCTATCTTTCTTGAGTCCAACTAGACTGTCATTCATCACAACCAGGAAGGCGCAAATTCATCAGCAACCACGGATACACAGAACACACACACACACACACAAACACACACACACACACACACACACACACACACACACACACACACACACACATACACACACCTGTCTGTAGAAACGGTGATTGAAGGAGGAAGAATTGTAATGATGGCGGTGTTTT
>KZ270039.1:0-15034 GCA_002249935.1 Onchocerca flexuosa
TAATATGGCTGTCGAGCATTGACAAACAAAACTTCTCTTGGACTTGTGAGAATTATGGCTTTTCGCTAATTATGAGATATGCCCATATTTGAAACAGAAGATACTTCAGATGTGCGAAGTGTAATGGTGATCATGAAGATCCTGACTGCAGTGAGGTGAATTTCAGCTGTATGGATTCAAATGGACCATTCGAAACAACGCTTAATGCTTGAAATAAATTTTGTGATAATCCTAACTTCTCACAAGTATGGACGGAAACGTACAAAGTAACAGTGATGGAGGAATTTTGCAGGAACACTAAATTTCATTTTAGCCGAAATGGGTAGCATAAAAAATGTCATTGTAATACATCGAAACGATTATTGCGAACTGTTTTCTAGCCTAGGGCTTATAAACGGTTTGCTAAATTGCTATTAGTATTGTTGGATGACTGCTGAAGTGATCAATTTGACGGGTTGCTGTGCAAATAATTATCCTCCGAAGTTCTATCCCTGAAGATATTCAGTACAGTATGGTGTCTGTAGTCGTGTTGGATATTTTGTTTGTGCTGAAATTTCGCAAGAATAACCTTGATGTAGTTTTGTTTTCATCTGTCTTTTTCGAATTTCATTGGTATAAAATTCGAGTTGTCTCGAAACGTAGTGGTGTTGCCGGGAATTTCAATAAGAGCCAGTAATATTCGACAACTGTTGAATCACTTCCTCATTCAGTATATTCATAGAATAATTCTTAAAATATTATTGAGTTAGTTTTTTATGGATCAAAATTAAATTACAGAGGCAAAATATAAGAGGTCGTATTTGACAAAACGAACATTTCATCTGCAAATAAAATTTTGCTTCGCTCAGGTGATTCAAATTATGTATTCGATTCTCTCGTAAATGTTTGGAAAGAAATGATTTTGAACGGATCCGGTTTGCAGCAAATAGTAATGGAAATAATTTTATCAAAGATTCACGACAGAATAAAGCAGAAAAGACTCAGCTAGCAATACCAGTACTATCATTAACAATTGTAATACTGGATAATGATTTGCTGTTTGCACATCTACTTACACATTGATCAAAAATACTTGAAAACAGGGATGTTAGTAGGCTACCAGCAGAACTATTTATATCATCACTAAATGAAATTTCCGTTTTATGAACATCAAGCGACTCTTTCTTTTCAAGTAACATTTGTGTTCTGTGTAAGTAAAAGTCCAATCATTTTTATAGATAATGAAGCAGAATTTGAAGCATTTCCACTGGAATTATTGGGCTGTGTTTTTTCAGACGAAGTAAGTTTTCACATTCTTTCGATCTTTCGTAAAATGGTTACGATAACCTAGAAATCATTACTTTTAATCGTAGTCCATACAAAACATTTGAATACATCTTCTTTGACTGCTTTCTTTTTATTAATTTCGATCTCTCAAATGTTACTTCCTTTTTTTTTATTTAGTGCAAAAATGTTCTATTGGAGGACGGAAATTTTGTAAAAAAGATCTCTTTGGAAGTTTAATAGTTTTTCACACTGATATAAATGATTCCTTTTTTTCAAGTAATATTTAAAGTCGAACTGTCCTTCAGTACATTCCTATTCCAAAATCTAGTTTCGCAAAATCATTTTTGAAACATCTAATGATTTAATTATCGAAAAATTTTTTTTATTGAAAAAAAAAGTAAACCTGTTATTATTTTTAAATTGATATCATTCTTCTCATTCTTAATCAATTATCAGTTTGCTTTATGAGATGATAATGAAGTTGCAAGAAATTTTAGCACTAAGCAGTCAAGTATGATTAAAACAGACTGGATTCGTAGAATTGATGAAGAGAATGAAATCAGCATATGGGAAATTATTGAATTATCATATTCTTATCATTTACTAGTTATAAAAAACTTTAAGAAATTAGGAAAAGTAAAACTTTTATCCAATTCATAAAAATTGCTTAGCTTAATCAAAAAGTATTAGTACAGTAAAAATGCAGCTTGTGAAACTGATTTACTGTAGTCAATATTTGTTCCTTTACTGTAGCAATGTTTTTTTTTTTATTGTAGCCATTATTTACTAATTATCATATTCTGATTTGATTAGAATGAAAGAACAGAGTTTGGTGCTATTTAAATGTTAAAAATAGCATCAGTGGCAGAGATAAATCCACTGCATGAATATTATTTCATAGAAATTGCACGAGCGATTCTAATAAATGGGTCATTTTTATCGAACGATTCTGTGCTATTTCACGAAGTGGAGGAATTTCATAATACCAGAAGAGGAAGTTTTCATTGCTATGAATTTCCAACTTGCTACTGCTCCGTCCATATACTCATAAAAGCTAATCATTAATGTGTAAATGTACCAACTTGCAAAACGATATATTACATGCTCTCTTTTCGATTAAAGCCATCAATTTCAAAATTCATATAAGTCGATTTGTCTTTCCTAACAGGTTTCTCCATGTGTCTTCTCCCCTTCTTCTTCTTTTCTTCACTCACTATTTCACTACTGCCTTGTACTCAATGTTCCAACACATCCATTACCTTCATTTGTTTTAAGAAATCATTTTAGAGAATAAACAAATTAAAATCGAATTCATATTTTTATCCATCTGTGTCGAGACTTTCTCTTTCATTTTGATATTAACCGCTCTATAAATTTTTTTTCATCCGTTAGTTTGCTTATGTCATTTTCACATTTTGTCGTCATCTTGCATATTTATTTCTCATTTCCCAACTTCTCTTTAGTACTATGTTTTGTCAATTTTAGTCCATTGATTCCTTCTATTAGAAGAAATTTCTGATATTATTCAGTACCGAAATATTTCCAGTAATAGATAATAACATGCTAAGCATTAAGGACATGATTACCTTGGTAAAGGTCTAAAAAATCAGAACTAACCTCCTGTCTAATACCAGTTTCTCAAATTGCTTGAGTGAAATTCACTAACATGGTGGAGTAAATTATCGATCTGCGTAAAATTTTCGAAATCATGTCCAGCGATTTTCTGGTACTATTTTCGCAAAGAAAATTCGTTAATATTTTCTTTGTATTTCGTTTTTATGCAGTGTTAGAAGCTGTTAATTCAGTGCTAGGAGTTGTTAATTTACAAAGTTTAAAATATTGGTTACTTCCGCTACTAACAAAGAAATCAAGCAATTGGATAAAAAAAAAGAGAGCAATCATAAATAATTGTGAATGATTATATGTTTCCATCAGTTAAACGAAAACTTCCGTAAAGAATCAATCATTATCGGAAAAAAATTAAGTGATGTAGGTTGTCATAAAAAGAGATTCAAATAGAAAAATGTCAATGGTTATGGTTATGATTGGATGATTTATACTGAACTGTCGAATTTCATTAAACTCGGAATCCTGCACGTAAATTTTATTATATAGAGCGATCATTTGATCGTAATCATATTTTTCAGTAATATACTGATTACTTAAGTTTTGATAAAAACTATCGATATCTTTATTTTGAACTTGTAGCACTGCTTGACACTTTCCCATCTCAATAGGACTTACCATTCTGATTTTCAGATGGTGGGTTAAGTTTTTTTCTATGTCATCATCCTTCACATCGCTTATAATATTTGTTATGATGGCTTCTTTGTGTTCGTTCTTATCTTCTTCAACTTCTCTTTTCTGTTCAGGCTTAACTTTGCTCTCTACTGAAACTTCTTCGTTCATAGAGTTATCATTAAATTTGAACTGTCTTCTGCTTCAGAATCCTGACCTTTCGAATCTTTTCAAGGCTTTTCCCCATTATCTGATCTAAAGCCTCATGACTGGTCGATTTACACTGTTTATCTGTGCAATCTGTAATAGGTTTTCTAGCTTTTCCTCTCATGACCATAGATATCACATATTTCAAATACTTGATTTCATACTAGGAAGCAGGATATCATCACGCCTATTCCAGGAAATATGAGAAAAACAGGGGTTAGCTTACTTAGTCTATTTTTTTAATTCCAGCTGTTTTCCATTTTTGCTGAGCGTTTTGGCAGCAAATACAGTTATCGTTCTTTTGAACCTGTGTCGCTGCATTTGACTTTTAGTACTCTTTTTTTACAACAATTGTTATGGTGCTATTTGACCTTTAATGTCTTTTGTTTATTATGATTGCATCCTTTGACTTCTTTAACATTTTCCCGTCATTTGACCTTTAGGCATTTCTATCCATGCACAACCAATTACCTCTTTCAGCTTTACCCGATAACAGACACATAAATGCCTTGTGTATAGTAATTTCTCCTTTTTTCAGCTTTTTGTTTTTAATTTATAATTGTTGAGCAGCCATTTCCAATGACATCATTCAAAGGCTTCAATTCAACGATCATTGAAACTTCCAAAGATGCCATAAATATCAACATAGTTCGCCGTCTCTATGTACCATAATTTTCCATGGTAGTATAGTTACAGCATTAGTCTTCTGGAAGGAAGTTGTGACGACATTTTGTTGCTTGCATTCTAAGTTTGAGCTTATGACGATAAGAGCATTTTTTGACATATTCAGACGTAACATTCCTATCATAACAAGCCAATATTCGCTCTTAGAAAACAATAGAAGTCCATTCACTTGAAGAACAATAAAAGTTCATTCTCATTCATCATTTTAAGAAGTTATAATTCACTTTCAAAAAATCCAATCTAAGAAACTTCATAACTTTCCTTATTTATCCGCCAACATTTTTTGTTTAATTATTCGCCAATATTTTTAAAAAATTTTTTAAACACAATAATCTTTCAGGTATTGTATACTTACTGTAATGTCGCTTAGTATATTTTTCGTGGTGGTTTTTTTCACTCAAGCATTTTACACCGTCCAGGAAATGATAAGTATTTCAATTTGACATCGAGTAGCATTTAATAATTATTGATTCAACATAAACTGAATATGATCTTTGATCCAAATTATGTTATACTTTTACCTATATTGTGCTTCTTAATGAGGTACTAATAATTTTAGGCTAAGGAAAAATTGCATGGAGAATATTCTTGGCCACCACCATCTTATAGTTATATGGGTGAGTATGCAAGCGCTGCAGTCACATGCGATCATGGTTTATGCAGTGAAATTGGAAGGTAACTCTGTTCAGCAAAAATTTTCTGCAATTAGAATCTCTAACTGCAATTAGAATGATGAATAATCAGGATTCTAAATTCAAATATGATTTAAAGAATATTTATAAATTTAAAAAGAAGTTGAAAATTTGTTGGCATTCAATAGAAAATTGAATCATTTATTTCAAAGAATGAAACATTTCTTTCATTGGTTCTAAAATAATAACTTTGTCACTTTCATTCTTGTTCTGCAGATTGATCGATGGTTGAACAAAATTTTTTATGGTTGAATGGTTGAACAAAATTTTTTATGGTTGAATGGTTGAACAAATTTAAAAAAAAAAAAAACGATATTGATGGTTCTGAGTAACTTAGTAGTATTGATTGCCTAAAACTAATGATTTCGCCTGAAATTGTTTGTATTTGTTCCAGGAACATTTTGCTCAGAGGTGGTAATGCAGTGGACGCATCTATTGCTTCCTTGTTCTGTCTCGGTGTCACGAACCCTCAGAGCAGTGGGATCGGTGGTGGCTTCATTATGACACTTTATAATAGGTATCATTTAAAGTGTCACTGGCATACTGAATTAATCGGACATTTCCGATCATTACTAAATCAGCTGATAAAAAGCATGAGATGATCAAACAATTTGTCTACAATAATTTATTTTAACCGATTTTACAAAGGAGAATTAAGAACATAAATTCTTCATTTCTATTTAATAGGAATTCATGAATTTATCCTTAAAAAACTTAAACTCTTTACGATCGAAAGCCGAAACTGATCATACCTCTAAATTTTTTTGACAAAAAGAGAGAAAAATGAAAATTTTCAGAACTGAAGAGAAATGTATTGTTATTGATGCTAGAGAAACAGCGCCTGAAAAAGCTGATCGAAATATGTTCATCGATGACGAATTTGGTTCCAAACATGGTAAATTTATAATAGCTTAAAAAAAACAGTGTTTAAGTGTCGACCTACTTGTGCCACTTAATACTGGGATCACTGAAAATGGCTATTTCAGGTTTTCGCGCCATAGCAACACCAGGTGAAATCGCTGGATATTGGCTTGCGTTCAAACGTTTTGGAAGTGGAAAAGTATTGTGGTACGATTTGATAAAACCGTCCATTGATCTATGCCGTTACGGAGTACCCGTGTCCAAGTACCTCGCATATGTCCTTAGTGTTAAAGAAAAACATTTCCGGACACTGCCATCTATGCAGTGAGTATTTTATAATCCTTCCGCCTGAATAATAAAATTGGAAATATTAAAATAACATAATCAAAATAATGTATTAAAGTATCATGCTTACTTCGTTGAAATTTTCCTTCATCCAGAAGTTGGATTAACAATGCTACCAATAAAGTATTTGTCGCCGGCGATATTATCAAGCGACCTGAATTAGCTAAAACGTTAGAAAGGCTTGCACTTAGTCCCGATCCAGAAGAACTTTTCTACCGCGGAGACATTGCCGAAGCATTAGTCAAGGAAATTCAAAAGAATGGTTAGTTTCCTAAATTCTTTCTTTTTTTTTTTACTTTTTGGAATTGTTTATAAGAGCGAGTTCAGCTAAAAACAATGTTGTGTGCTTATGAAAATAAAATAAAGCATTTTAGATTTCAAGATTAGTTAATTAAATTAGATTGTATTAAAATGTTTTGTTCAGACTACTTCAGCCAGTCGAGTTGTTATTAAGAGTTGAATACATTCTATATTAATATGATCTAACATTCTTTACGAATTGAATTCAGGTGGAATTATCACACTGAATGATTTCGCACAATTTAAGCCAACAGTACACGAATATCCACTGGTCAATGATCACTTCTCGGATGATCTAGCAATGTGCGGTCCACCACCTCCTTCCTCATTCGCATCTACTCAATTAATCATATCTCTCATGGCGCGTCAGTTTTCATGTTGCAAGTTTATCAAGATTTGAAAAAATCTTATCCGTAATTCGATGGTAATTCATGATGAATAACAGTTATTCCAAGTTTAACTAATTAAATATTTTGCAGGATTTTATGGACCCAAGACAAACAAAGAGATACTAAGACGCGATCCACTCTTCTATCACAGATTTATCGAAGCGCAAAAGTTTGCCTATGCACAAAGGACTCTTATGGGTTAGTTTGCTATATTTTATAAATATTTTTGGAAGCCTATCATCTCCATCATCAGCATATTCTAATCAGCACTTGCAGAAACATCAGTATCATCACTGTACAGAGTATTTATCGTGTCAGTCCTAAATACTTTGAATGTAGTTTGTGAGATACTTACCTGTAATTCCTTTTTATTCTCTTTCTTTTGTTAGGTGATGAAGCTTTCGTGGAAGAGGCTAAGAAGCTTGCAAAGAATATGACAACGAAGTCATATACAGATTGGGTGTTCTCGAGAATGCGCAATACGACGCAACCAACAGAATATTACGGTGGAATTCGGGAACAGGTAAAAATAGATTGACTGAGAAGAGTCAAAAATAATGAATAGGGTGAGAAAACAAAAAATTCCTATCTTGATGACAACTATTTACTTCTTTATTTAACAGTCTGCTCATTATTTCATGCGACCGTTAATTTGATTATATACATGGGATTGGTTATAAATGTAAACTTCATATGGCTGAATTGAAGATTCCCACAACAACTCAAACTTCCATCGATCAGTCTTTTTTTTTCTGTTAATATCATCTTTTTATTTGTAGTTAGTAGTCTCCTTATTATTCTTTCTTTCAAAAATGTTCGAAATAAATCTTTTATTTCACTCATCTTTATTAAAAGATCGATAAGAATTTCAGCCAAATGATCACGGCACATCTCATGTTTCGGTATTAGATTCCATGGGTAATGGAGTATCCAGCACAAGTACTGTCAATCGATGGTAAGTAACATTATTTCAAGTGCAGATCAAATTCAGGTCAAATTGTAAGTTGCATTCCCGATGACAAAAATGTTACATGTTTGAATTAATCATTCCAAAATGGTAGCATTTCTTTTCACGAGTCATGCCAATAGCGAAAAAAGTTGCAGGTTTGGCGCAGTAGTACAGTCTGTTGACCTGGGAATTGTGTTTAATGATGAAATGGACGACTTCTCCACTCCAGGTAATAATATCTTCATCTTTACTTATTATAGAAGTTCATACCTTACTAAATGTGCGTTTATCCGTGTATATAACTGATTTCATATAATATAGTAGAAACTATGCTCGAAAATTTCAGGCATAGTGAATGAATTATTTATTATACTGCGATGTGGGATAAATGGTCCATTCTCTTGCTAATCACCTTACTCGATAATATTTTCTTAATGTATTTGAAGTCGAATAGTTTTATCTAGACAAAAAAAAAAAAAAAAAAAAAAAGAAACCTAATTATAATATCACTGGTTCCGGATTCGCGCCAGTTAGAAATTAATTTCATTCAGCTTAAGATTGTCAACTCATTTTAGGTTGCAATTCAAAAGAAAAATGATGAATTAAATTAATAACTAACATTTTTTGTGCATTATTTGCAGGCATGGCTAATGGTTTTGGATTCGCACCATCAGAAAGCAATTTCATTGAGCCCAAAAAGAAGCCAATGAGTAGTATGAGCCCGATGATCATTTATAATACTAAAACTGGAGAAGTTAGCATTTTATCACATTGACCATTAATTCTTGATGCATTTATTTAAATGACGATACATTCAATTAAAAGATGTTATTGCAATTTTTATTAGAGTATCACCTTTATTTATCGAGCGAAGTATTTGTAAAATTTTAGGTTGTAATGGTATCCGGAGCATCCGGTGGTTCAAAAATAATCTCTGTTTTGGCGAAGTCTATAGTTCGGGTACTATTTTTCAATGAAACTATAAAAGAGGCTATTGATGCTCCAGCATTGCACAATCAGTTCACACCAGACATCACGCAATTTGAAGATCTCGTACCTAAGGTTTGCAATCATCTTATCATTCTGTGATATTCATAAGTAAATTATAAAAGATCAATAGCTTTATTTTATCATTTGTCAATCATTTAAGGAGTTGATGAATGATCTAACTCGTGTTTTTGGACAAAACTTCAAGAAAACCACTGGTTTCGAAGGTATAGCTCAAGGGATTGTAGTGAGTGAAGATGGAACCATCTACGCTAATGGAGACCATAGGCGCGAAACTGATATGCATCCTGGAGGATATTAGCAATTCAGCTTACTATGGAGATGAATATTTTAAATCTCTAGTATTGAAAAAAGTTCATATTTAAGTCTTTCTCTTCTAATCTTATATTTATTCTGTTTTTTTAAATCCTTATTGAGACATAGAAAATGCTTACAGTAAGCAACAATATGCTCAAACTTATGATAGGATCCAGGAAGGGAAGATTTCTGAGGAGATGAAGTCAAAAAAAAAGATTTCAAAACCGATTTCAATTCATATTTCTTTGAAAATTTGTTATTATTTTTTGAGGTCGCATTTTTGACGCTACTATCAATAGATTTCTCATAAAAATAAGACTGCGTGTCTTTTAAAATAAAAAACGCTATAATTTGTAACATTTTCCATCCTAACACTTCGAAACTGAAAAAAGTAGGCCAAATATTTATCAAATATTCTGTGCGACCAAAAAAAATAAATATTTCATTCACTGCTAACAACCCAGATATGCCGAATCATTTAAACTACAAATTATTATCTTATATATGTCGACAAATATAATAATTAATTGATTTTTTAACCATTAAATGGTAATATTAATTCTTATAGTCATTAATAATTTACATCTTCTAAATAAATGATTACATCTTCTCTGTGAGTATATGATTAGCTATTAATTATTATTAATTAGATTACCAATGACTAATAATAATGCATTAAATGAAAATGATACTTTTCTGGAAATTATTAATATTGAGAAGACAAAAAATTGGGTAATTTTTCGATATTTTTACAAATTTATAAATACTTACTATAGACTATTATAGCTATATCATTAACAGCGCACTCGAATTTTAATCAATTCAAATATTAGCATTAAATGAAAAAAATATAAGCAAGACCCGTTTAAAATAATTTAAATTTAATTGAGGTTATTTGATTCTATTAGATCAAATTAAATCAGAAACATTTATTACTAGATTCAGATGAGCTAACTTACTGACTCACTATTTTGATCATGAATAGATGACATAATGTTGCCTAAATTCTCAATTTATCTTATAACGTAAAGCTATTAAAGTTGATCAGAACTGTGTAGATCGTCACTTTCACACGATCAGCGGGTTTCAAGGTAAAATCACATTGTGATTTTTTTTTTTTTCATACTTTATCTAATTAGTACTTATGTATCCTTGCTATCGATTATTATAATCATCTAATGCATTTTTACGAAGATTTATGAAATGATGCGAATTTGAAAGAAAAGCATAGCTGTTTGTTATTAAAATATTTTTAAATTCGAGACCTGAGTTCAATATAAAATCGACAATATCACTGCAGTACTCCTAAGCGAAGCAGTAAAGTTACATCTATGCAATCCAGGACAATAAGAGAATTTTCAAGTTCGAATCTGAGCTGAATGAATTCATTAAAATTCTCCAAAAACATTTATCTCCAGAAAATAGCAAAATAAGTAAAATATTCCCTAAAATGTCATGAAAATACACTCGTAAATATGTGAAATCTTTTTCAACTCTTTATCAAAATGAGGACTTAAAAATTCAGCGATATGGAGGAATAGATTCTTCCGATTTGTACCACTATAAGATGAATTTATTTCCACATGAGCATGCTAGGCTACAGAAATACGACATGTCACAGTCATAATATTCAATCATAATATTCTAAATCAAATTATTGCTTCCTATTACCGAATCATTCATGCTAGACTACAGAAATACGACAATGAAGTTTGATTGCAAATTGTCATGAAAGAAACTTTTGTTGTGAAAAAAAAACTGGATTTGTTGCGCAACGAAGTTTTCGGTTTGACGGATTTTATTCGCCGTAACTATGCTGCGAAACAATTGATGATTATCGATGGTATATCGATAATTTGAACTTCCTTTTGCTAGAGAGAAGTTATGTGAGTGTTATTGGTGTTGGGAAGTGATAGGATTTGATGAGGTTTGGAAGTTGAGGTGAAAAATGTCGCCCGAGGAATACCGATCAGAGCAAAATAGTGAAAAAAGATCGGTTAAAGGGGAGTCGAACAAAGCAGGTCTTTCGCAAATAGACCTGTGGAAGAATTCCAAGTGGTCGTAAACTGTGAAAGAAGTGATCAACCCCTAGCAACTGAGATACAATCTTGTTGGATACAAAGATAGCTATGTGAACAAAGGAGCTATTTTATATTTTGCAGCAATTTGAACTTTGATCGAAGCTTAGTTTTTAGATCGGAAGAATTTACTTCTAAATTGGTTTTTCAGATGTTTGCCAATTTTGAACCATGTAAGATGGAAGGATTTACATATAATTGAATTATCAGATGTTCAAGATATAAATTTATCAGATGCTTAAGATTATAATCTAAGGCTGAAGGAACTACAAATGAATTCGACAAGCGATTCAAATAAAACAAATCCCATTATGCAAAAATGCAAAATAACATGTTTAAACCTAATATATTGCTTAATCTAATATTTGAAATAATTGATCTAATATCAAAATATTCCCCCACTGGTTAAAATAATATTTGATTGAGCTAAACAAAAAATATGTGTGAAATTCTAATTGTTCAATAAATTAATAAGATTTTCAAACAAATCCAACAAACGGAATTTTTTTGTAATATCTCTAAATCATTGTAAGGCAACAAAAAAAAAAAAATAATAATAATAATAATTATTATTATTAAATAGATCATGTTTAAACCTAATTTATATTTAATGATATAAATATCATGATTGTTTAAGAAAAATTTTATATTCTTGAGAATATTTTGGTTGTTCCGACGCAAATTGATCACTTCTGCGGTTTTTTATTAACTTTAGATGCGCTGTTTCTGTTCATCACAACTGCCGCCGTAGATTTTATTACGTCATTTTAAATAAATAATGTGAGCAATAAGTAGAATAGTGAACTGATTTTTATGATATGCTGACGAGACAGAAAGAATAGACAGTACAATTTAAGTCAACATCAAATTTCTCATTTCTAAAAGACAATTGGTCACTGTAGACTGTTGGTCGATTTTCAAGTGACCTTATCTGAGAAAGATCAAACAACTGGATTTGTAAATCGCAGCAATAGTTGATACACAAACTGTCATTTGATTTATTATTCAAGATTTCATACTAAGCGTCATAAATTCAATGACAAATACTGAATTATTAAAGATGATGAATTGGTTCATTAAAAATGAAATTATGAAGTAGCCATAAACAAAAATGACAAAATTATCGGATTTTCAATTCAGTTAAATTAAATTGAATTTTTGATAACAAATGAGCTGTTAAACACAATAAAGTACACGAAATTCATTTCATTGTTAATTCTCGGTCAATCAATTTGTTTCATATTTGTACACTAAAAAGTGGTCATTGGTGAATAAGTTTTTGAGGTTTTTTGATTGTTCATAAAAATTAAAAGATATAATCAATTTTTGCCAATTTCAATCAATCAATAATATGAATTTTTATTTTTTTAATGAAACAATTTCTGTTAATGATTTTCCTATAGAAATAAAAAAATGTAATTTACATAATCGGACGTATCTGATGCAAGTTTTCTCTTGGAGCTCAAATCCAACTGCTGTACATAGCGGATCCATGTCTTTATCTTTTACACCTTGGGCCTCCTTAATCAACAAACATTATAATTCTCACCTAGAAAACCGATCTTACTTGGGAGTAAGAGGAATGAACCTAAATATACCATGTCTAGAATGCATTGGCCTGTTGCTCCATTGAACGTCCACGGGGCACTACAACAGTTCGGTTGTGCAAATGATCCTGAAAAGAGAATGTAATCTATTACAAGGGGTTTTTCCATTTTGCTCTCAAGAAAGTAATCAAATTGTCGGCATTTGCAATCATCGTATGCTTAAATATAAGATCCGATTGAAAGGGTCTAATATTACAAAAGTTGCAGCATTCGATTAGTAATGCTGAACTTTTTCTCGAAAATTTGAAAAAATTACGATAATTAACTAATTATAGCAAAAAAACTGTTATTTAAACAAATGATGATACTATGACCCCTTTCAACGACTGGTTTCAGAGCTTTTGTTGTCACCACCTTTTTTTCAGCAGCTTTTGTTGTCATCACCGGCTTCTGGCACAGATGCATTTGCGCGCACAACAACAACTGGAGAAGAAATGACAAAACTACCGCATCATGCATCTTTCGTGCAGCTTAACTGTTGCATGCTCTTGTTACACATTAATGAAATAGCGATAAACGCGCGAAATTTGCATAATCGGAAATGTGAAAAATGATTGAATCTAATTTTTTGAAACAAAAAAGCCAGTGCTTAAGAATTTATATTTTCTGGAAGAAAACATCGCTGTCAATAACAGTGCAAACTTTTTGCATCTTCAGATAATTGAAATTGTTTCATAATTGTCTTCATTTCATCTAATTCAATCATCAGTCATTTGCAACGTCTTTTTGTCCTCTAATTATGCTCGTTATCTCGATGTGACACGAATCAGTAGACGGATGATGATTGTGATGCCCTCATCTTCTTCGCCTTCAACTGCTCGACTATTAAACGGTTTATAAGTGAAATATTTAATTATCGAGTAGTTGAAAAATAAGAATTATATTCATTTGACATATCAGCGAAGTGCTCATTCTACAAACGATGTGACTGTCCCTTCCAATTTAGCTTCCTTCACTTCTTCGATGCTTCGATAAATATTTCATGACTATAATCGGATTTTTCTCCATTTTATTTGAGGGGTCATTTCAATCTATTATTTTTGCCGATTATAATTAGTGATTCCCTTCCATGATTTTAATTATTGTAGGAAAAAGGGGTGAGAAGGCTTCCTTCCCTTTTTAAGTCCTGTTGACCCAATTGTCAGCATACTTTTTTATCTCATAAGATACTGTTTATTGCATGACCTCTAATTTTCAACACATTCCCTTCAATTTGCTTATTATTCTCTCTCTTCCATCCACCCAATTTTTTTCAACAATTTCAATTCATTCTCTAAACCTTGTCCTATTTGCCCATTTTTCCCCTATCTAATCAGCAAATCTTACTCATTTCTTTACCACTTCGTGATATTTTGGCACACTTATTTAAGCGGATTACTGATCGTATTTATTCAGTGTCCCACATAGTTACTTTCACTTATTTCAAATTTTAACAAAACAGGCAATTTATTTTGAGTTATTTTTATTTTTTTCACCAATAAAATTTTAGCGAATATTTTCCATCTGAAATTTCAGTCTCTTTAATTTCTCTTCTTGTAACTTGTGTCCTCTTTTGTTCTTCTGGAAGAAAGGAAATGCTAGAGATGTTTACGTCTAATTAAAATATATTATGATACTTTTCAGTCTGTTCCTGAATTTGAAGATGGCCAAAGGGAGGAAGCCTTGTCAATTCTGTCTCTTTGTTTTATTTACTTTAAATATTCATATATTTATGTACATTAAATGTATTCGAGAATTTCTTTCAGTTTCACAATTAGAGCTAATAAAAATGGAATTATTCCACTGCTTTGCGAATCTTTTCTTCTTCTTTTTTTTTTTTTTTCATTTACCGGACGTCAATCAAACTAATCGCTCTGTTAGCATAAATGAAACCAATGCAATTGCACAAGAAATTTAAAAAAAATTATTTTCCAAATACAAAAGCAAAATTAGGTGAAAGAATGATTCATCTAATAAAAATGTCACACTTGCCCAATTATTTATCGAATTTAATGGATAAAAATTTGACAAATTTGGCATTAGTTTCAAAAAAGAAAAAAAAAAAAAGATTTGTCGAAAATGACAAATTCTTACGAAATATTCCTCTTCTCATTGTTCTGTGACAAAGGGCACC
>KZ270039.1:15689-37745 GCA_002249935.1 Onchocerca flexuosa
GATGCTATTGCTACCCAAATGACCTAAATTAAACCTAACAGTTGACAAATGACAAATTCAGGCTACAAAATTTGTGTACAATGGCATGCACATGCATATATATACACATACACACAAACATATATTTATAAATGTGTATGAAGAGATTGTTGGAATATGCGAATACACAAAGATGAATAAATTAAAAGGAAAAAAATTGAACATTTTGAAAAAAAAAAAAAAAAAAGATGTTTATGCCGTGGAGAGAATCGGTGGATTTAATGAGATATGAGACAACTTTGTGTCAAATAGTGCCATTACTTTCTATGTCATTAAAAGATTAATGAATAAATTGAATGTAATGATTTCAGATCCTTCCATTCCAATTTTCATACAACGTCCTTATTTTTTGTGCATTATTTTCTCGCATAATTAATAATCGTTCATTTGAATGGTGGAATCTTCGAAAAGTTTTGTTTATTAAAAGCAGTCAATTTTCATCGATGAGTATTTAATAGAACAATTAAATGAGAATGAAATGTTCGAGTTGAGAATTTATGTTTGAAATTTTTCATTATTATTTGAATCAATGAGCTGAAATAAATTTCTTTTTTCTCGTTTCATTTTACGGCACTTTTTCATTTGCAAATTCTTTCCATCATTTATCTGAAATTACCGATTAACATTAAGAAAAAGATCAGAATAATAAGCTCATATTTTCCCGTTATTCTTTTTTTCCTGCCATTTATATAGAAATTTTCCCACTATTCATTCTTTTAACTCATCTGTCCTCTCTCGCCTGAGGAATAGCCATTCCGAAAATGCCGAGGTATTTTAATAAATTCCCACAATTTATAGTTCACTCCAATTCAAAACAATCTCTGTCGATAGAACCAACCAATAAATAGTGGATGATTGAGATTTGTAATTCTGCAAAACCAGTAATTACTTTTTCTTACTTTTAGGTCAACGAATTCAATCTTATTTTCCTATTGAAATAAAGTAACAACAATGAAACATTTCACATATTTTTGTGGAAAGATTTTTTTTGCTGAATATTCCGTCTTTATGCAAGTTCTTTCTCTTTTATCCTTTCCATAAACGTTCGTTGATTATAGTATTATTCCTCTCAACTATGCACACATGGACCGAGATATCCTACGATCCTTGAGCTCATCCTTATCCAAAAATAGATGTGAGAATAATGCAGATGGAACACTTTCCCTCATTTGTGAAATCAAAAAAGTGCTGATCAATCATTTCACTTCTTAATGGCTCTCCGATTTTGAAGAAAATTTTTACTATGTGCAATAAGAATTCGTCACAAAATCTGTACTGCACAAGTTTATTTCAAAATAGTGTAAGGCTGTCCCCAGAATAGCTATTCTGAAAATAATCCATGAGAAATGATACAATTTAAACAATTAATCAAATACTCCAAGGATTTGAATCTTAGTGATGTCCAGATGATTCTTGGGCTACTTTTACGATCCGACTGAATCGTAAAAGGGTAAAATAGAACATTTTTGATTCAAGCATTATGGATGAATCCATATATGATCGTAAGAGTAAACAATTTAACAAATTATTCGTTTGTTCCTTTGAAAAAAAATAAAAGAAAAAAAAAATGAATGAATTTTGGATTTCATACCATTTTTTAGATAAATTGTGATAAACAAATATCCGTGATACTATCCTTCCTCTTCTCTTTCACTTCTCCATTTCTTCTCTCTGATAATTTGTCAAATCAGTGGAATTAGTGATAGTAGGTCAGGGTCACAATTACGAAGACCATAACACAGATTCCGGTGTGGATAATGTATCCATTCCTTAGATGGCCATCAATACTCCCTTCCGTCAATGACCCGTTATGCGGCATAATATCAATGAGCCTTAAGATTAGGTTTCATCATTTTCAAATTGCTTTATACCATAATGACTAACTAATTTCTGTTGGAAGAGACCGAGTGCTCTCGATCTATAAATTCCTTAATTATAATGCCCTAATTTTTTTAGTAATGAATTAAAATAGATATAGGCCATAAAAGATTTTTTGATTGGTAAAAGTAAAGAATGAATACAATGAGCAATGGGGCATAATTTGGTACAGTTCATTCTAATTTTAAATTAATCTCTTATTCAGTTATCTATTCAATCCATAAAATACCTCTTCAATTGAAATTTTCTGCCCAGTTAATATCATTTTATTTTGATGAGATTTTTCCATGCTCACCATCTAAAGGATTTATTATCGACTTGATCCATGCGGATCTCTCCTCAATTTAAATTGCAATGAAAGGCAATTACTGAGATATCATTGGGTTATTTATAAATACAATTCAAAATTTTAATCTTATTCCATCTTCTCATCTATATTTTTAGCCATTACCTATCTTTTAACAATATAATGGGTATTGATTTCAGATATTTTTTGGGATTTTGAAACCTTAAGAATGTTATCATTATAATCATCGTGTAACTTACTGCTATCATCACCTTGTAATTCGCTAAAAATCATGTTAAAATAAATAAATTGCTGGTGCAATATGTTTTGACTGCTATTATTATGCTAATTTATACTTTCAAATTGTTAAAGCTGTTCAATGGATAAGTTGCTTCCGAACATAAGCTTTGAAATTTACCGAAATTTTATGAAGAATACAGAATACATTTCTTCATTTTTCAACAATGCAGCAAATGAACTTCGATATTATATGCAACAATTAGTTAATGATTAAAAAATTTTAATTTATAATTATAAAACTTTAGCTAATAATAAATGTATTCTAAGCATTTTTCAAACTTCTGCTCTCTTGCTACTTTTTGTTTTTACGAGCCTGCTGCTGAATCTTTGTTTATTTGAAAGAATTTTTTTGAATTCATTACTATGAGAATCAAGAAGCCAATCAGATTCTTTATCCTTCTCGCTTTGCTATTTAACAAGCTACTGCCAAAGTTTCAGAATATGCATTGCAGAGATACATTTTGACCAAAATTCTTCATAAATAGTAAATTTAAGTGCCATATTTACAATCATTCGCGTCCTCTTTTCATCATATTAGAAATACCATTTAATTGTCGAAATCTTTCCGGAAAAGATCAATTTCTAGCGGTAATTTCGATTGTCGAAGGATTAATAGAGTGATCTCCCTCTATCTCAAATAAATTCATGCAAAACTGCATTTCAAAATATTTTTACTTTATTATCTTTAATATTCTCGCTTCTTTAATGTTATCCATTAATCTTTGTCATAATTATAATTCCTTCATCAGAGATCATTTCGTCTATTTTATTCATACAAATCAGACAGTTATCGTCGTATTGTTATAAGATTTACAAAATACATCCTTTTTTTTTTCCCGAGGAATTCATTTTCAAGCCCCCATCATTTGACCTACATTTGATGATATGAAATTCATACATTAGATATTTATGCACACACATGCAGATACAAAATTCAAAAATATTCCTTCGTCTTAACTCCTCCTGAATATGGGCTGAAATGTAACAGTCAAAATAGGGATGTAATTATTAGTGGAATAGAAATATTAGTATTTTAAAGAGACTTTCAACAGTTATTTCTGACTATCAAAGAGTGATTAGGAATGATTATCAGATTTAGTTTCTTTCTAACATAATATCTATCAGATAGGATCTTTAGGTTACTGGAAAGTTTCTTACTGCATGGAATAGAATATTCTGAAACGCAAAGTTTGTACAGAATGCTAATATTCCGCCTAACTTTTCATTTATAGATAACTTCACTTCAGACATTTGAAGAAATATTAAAGCTTTTTACGCGATAATTTCCGAGTATTCTTTTCATTTATTCGTAAATTTTGGCCATATTCGATAGAAATGTGAACAAATTGAAAAGCTAACGGTTGATATTAAACAAATCTGAATTTACGCCCGAATTTTGACATATAACTTTAATGGATCTTCTACTGTAAACATTTTAGAGATCAGTAAGTCGGGCATATGAAGACTTTGCTGGCCCAATTGGCTCTCGTCGTTCTCTATTATAGCATTATTGTGACAACTGAAACAAGTAAGTTAAATTAGTTCAGGCTAAGTTTTGCTTAATCAAAGACCATATCTAAGAATTCCAGGCGAAAGATGATTAAATCTTGGCGTATAGTTGGTAGACAAAAGAAGTTCGATCATTTTGAAAATGAATTCAGATGATATGAAAAATAAACGATTTTATCAGATAAATAATTTCGGTTGCGTCTGATAATTCTATTACTGATCTGATATGATTATGAATATCTAATTCGGGTAACAAATGTATAAATTATGTTTTGGCAATAATTGATGGAAGGAATCGATCATTGCTTAATAGCTTATTATCAGGTAATTAATTTAGGTGATGTAGATCTTTGCAAGCGACAACCTTTCCGAGGTCGATGTCCTGCCGCAAAAGGCAAAGGTCTAACACGTTCCCAATTTGTATTACGCTATTATCTCAGGGACAACGAATGTGTCTCCTATCCATTTGGTAATATATCATTATTACTTTTCAATACTGAAAATAGAAGTTAACAACCAAACAAAACTTAAGTTATTCTGTAATAGTGATTTCTTATCATTTAATGATACATAGATAATATCAGAACTGATATTTCTCGCTGAAAATCATTAAAATATTTTTTGGTTTGCGTGAACAATAATAGAAATGAGCAAAAATTATGTCTGGAATTATAGAAAATGAAGACGAAAGCCTAGTAAAACATATAGGCTCAAATTTCAGGACATTGTCCGGATGATGAAAATGAACCGATGTTGTATAGATACAAGGAAGATTGTGAAAAAGCCTGTATCAAAAAATCGCACCGTGGTATCACAAATGGTATCACAAATGCAAATGATAATCTGATTAGTGAATCAGACAGTTCTTTAAATAGTAAAATTACTGATAGTAATACTGTCGAGCAGGTCAGTATCACATCGGAATCGTTTTCTGAGAATGATGCTACGACAACGTCAACACAACAACCTGTATTTACTACCCGGAAGACTACGTCTCACAAATTACTTACAGGTATGTAATAATTTTTGCTCGATTAATTTAGCAACAAATATTGTCAAATTTTCGTCTAATTTATAAATAGCCAATTAATCTAAGTACATTTTCATTTACTCTTTCTTTTTTTTTTTTGAGACTTTAATAAGAAAAAAAAAGTAAGAATCTTGAAATTTAAGAATGTGAGAAGCAGAGGCAAGGAATTGAATCAGGCCTTATCGCAAGTGATTTTACTCCGATCTGTACTGCTGATGGTTCCTTCCGACCGTTACAGTGCGAATCTAAGGGAGAACGATGTTTCTGCGTCAATCGTAATGGTGACAAAATACCGAATTCATACTCCAACAGTACAAAAAAACCAGACTGCAAACGTTTGTTTTCATCTATTTTGCAAGCATTCAGAAAGAATGAAAAAGACTTGAGATGTCATTAGTTAGTCTAATTATCATCCGTTTCGTCTAATTGCCATCTAATTGCCATCTCCCGGGACTTCTTCAAGTTGAAATTTTGCCTAATTGCACTCAACAAAGTGAAATTTAAATTCCTGGTACTTATAGGAATAATGAAGGCACGGAAGCCTACAAGGCATGAATGCTTAGCACCGATGGATTCTGGACCTTGTACTGCAGCAATCACAAGATGGTATTATGACGATAAAGAAAAGCACTGCATCCAATTTGAATATTCTGGTAGATGATTGTATATATCTTTTTTATTCGATGTAATTAATTTAATATTGCAAATTTAAATTATCGATTAATTGCCGCATCAACTGTTTAGGTATTTAATTGATCAAACAAAAAAGTTTGACAACTGAAATCATGAGAATTTTCATGTAAGATCATGCTTAACACTTTATTTCCTTTAATACTGACAGCCAAAGATAAAATAAATTATTGATCCGAAGATTCATAAATTATCAATCTCATCATATTCTGAATGAAAAAAAAAATGATTATCAAATAAGATAGGTGAATAAATGGGGCAGTTTTTGAAAGTTAGTTGTGTACAAGACTTCAAAAGTAAATGCTCTTTAAAATTTTTTATTTTTAAATTTTGAATTACAAATTTTTGTATAATATTGGCATAAAAATATAACTATATGATCAGGTTGCGGTGGCAATGGTAACAATTATCCGACCAAACTGATATGCGAAAAACAATGCAAATCAACAGTTAGTGAAGCGAAATGCGAAGATGGCCTCGAACCATTGAAAAATGACGATGGTCAATTGATCAACTGTAGTAAAACTTCATGTCCTGATGGCTATTTATGCTCAATTGCACAGCTTGGATCAATTTGCTGTCCTACCAATGCCAGTAAATTTTGTCTTAACTTCAAGTAGAAGAAGGAATGCTGGTAAAGTGACATATTGTAAAGCTTGAGTTAAATTGCTCTTTATTGGATTATGGGTAGGGCCATTTAGATTATAATTGATATAGCAGAAGAAATCAAATTATTAATTGCTTAATTTCTTTTTCTGTTCAGAAATAATGTCTTATTCATGCGTAAAATATCATTTCTGCATATTTCAACAATGCTACTGAATGTTTAGAAGTGACGTCCGATATCTGCCAACTGCCGAAGGAACGAGGTCCTTGCGATCGGTATGAACTCAGATTTTATTACAACAGTCGTCTTGGCGAATGCAAATACTTCTTCTTCGGCGGATGCGAAGGGAACGCAAATAATTTCGAACGAGTGGAAGAATGCGAACGCACCTGCCGGCATCGTTAGTTTACTTCTTTTTCGAGAACGCTCGAACTAATTTGATACTATTACCATCACAATCAGTTTCTTCCACATTTCATCATTATTATATTTTCTCATCCACTACTTCCTTTTAGAACATTTTTGCTGATTATTTTAATACAATATATATCTGAATAGTAACATAAAAAGTAAGAGCAAAAAGATTTGATTAATCATTTTTCTGTTCCTATGATGAATTGAAAATGCTACATAAACTTTAACGAAGTTCCAAATTTTAAAACATATCAAAGTTTTAGATGGAGTGAAACTTGTTCCAGCGTTAGTGTCAGCACCTCAACTAATTACCTCAGGACCGCAAGTACGAAAGCTTAACAAAGAACACGAAACAAAAAGTATCAAAAAAATTAGCGAACTGAGTGAACTGGTAGGATCGAGTGATACTGGTGCTTCAGCTATCGGTGAGAATAATACAAGCAGTGTATCGGATGCTGTGGCAAACATTGATGATGCCACTGTTACTAATGAAATTACCTTAAAAACCAAGAAAATAGATGCTAATTTATCAGCAAATATATCTCATGAAAATCAAACTGCGAATAAGGATTCATCTGCTAGCAGAATTGATCAAAGCAAATCACATATGTCCCGAAAAATCGATCGAAATGTCCAGAAGAAAATCATTCAAAAAGGAACAAAAACACAACCATCATTGGATAGCACTGATAAATTAACTGATTCCACAACTATCGGACCTGAGAATACTTCTGCGACACTTAACAGTACTGATTCCGATGATAAATCCGATAGAAGTGGGCAGCAATTCTCAAGTGAATCGGTCGCAGCTACAAGTCTGCAGTCGTCTAGCAGGTTCGCTTTATTTACTGTTTACTTTGTTTGCTAATCCTTTTTCTTATTCTGTTTAATAGTGATTAACAGATGAATATCTTAAAATCCATTTTTTCTTCTTCTGATTCGATGATATCTATGAAATCAAGAGATTTACAGTAAAGAACAAATAAAAACATCCACAGCGACATCAGAAACAACGACGATTGATCATACTGATGTAAAAATTCATGAAAAAGAAAAGTTATCCAGTTCGCTGAGATCATCAACCATCTCAACAACACTGACTACTCCGGTGAACTTACTTCGCAATAGTACCACAAATTCGCCATCGACTATATCTGCAACAACGAAAACAATAACGACACAACCAGCCAAAAGTAATTGCTATTTTTAGATTAAATCTGAGAAAAAATATGTGAAAATCATATTTCGGAATAATTCTTTTCAATTGTAGCAAAGATAAAATATAAAGATAAGTAATTATTCTTTTAAAGAAATCGATGAGCGATGCTTCCATATTCTTGATCGAGGTACTTGTACCGGAAAATTCATGCGATGGCATTGGGACACAGCACGAAATACCTGTCAAGTATTCACCTATACCGGATGTGGCGGAAACGGGAATAACTTCCGTAGCAGACAAGATTGCTTTGCTGCATGTCACCAACCTGGTAACTTTCAGTTCCTTTTTATTGAGACCATTAATGGTATACTTCGTTGTATCCTCACATTGTCATTGTTTGCAGTAGTACCCAAGTCATTACCCGATATGGAAAATGTCTGCGAGCATAGCATCCATCCAGGTGATTGCACAGGTGTCTTCGAAAGATTCGCCTTCGATTCAAAGATTGGCGACTGTCGATCATTTATCTATACTGGATGTGGTGGTAATGGGAATAACTTCGGAAGTCCTTTGGAATGTCGCAACAAATGCGTCAAAAATAGTCCGTGTTATTGATTTTTTGCTTTCATTCTTGATAGTGATAAGAGAAATTAAAATACCATCGGATATCAATCATATCGAGTCAAAAAAACTTTTCTTCGCTTATTAACTTATAAAGGATAGTTGGTCAAACATAGTTGGAAAACAAATATAATGTTTTGATAATTGACGTGATAAGTGTATTTCAACGAAGCCTGATCCAAATAGTAGCATGAGTGTCAAGAGATAAGTTATAGCTAGAAGACCGGACCAGTCATTTTAATGATTTATTCTCTTAATTAAAATTTACATTGGTACTTAATTAATAAAAGTAAGCATTAATTCAGGACCAGTTCTTCCAACGGATGTGTGTCAACATCCAGTCGAGGTGGGCGAATGTTCTGGCGTCTTTCCGAGATTTGCATATGATCCGGTAGCTAATGAGTGCCGATCATTCAAGTACGGTGGTTGCGGTGGCAATGGTAACAACTTCGGTTCCATGATGGAATGCATGACAAAGTGTGTTCGAGGTCAGGTCACTTCATTAGTTGTTTCCTGATGTTGACATTTTTCACTTCAGCACACTTTTTAACTACCAAAACTACCATACTTCAATTATTACATAACTTGTAAATATATTGCAGGAGAACCAACTGCATCAACGAAATGTCCCAAGGTTGACGTATCATTGTGCGTGGAACCGTGTGTTTTGTTCTCGAATCGTCATGGCTGTCATGAATGCAAATGTCCGATGGGACAACCTGTCGCCGAAAATGATCTGGCCGAACCAACTACTCCTCCTCCTACAACATCCGATACATCATCCGATGAATCTAGAGCTGTTGAGGATGAACAGCTCATGCGTAAGTGCTTCCGATATTTCCTATTCAATACGAGCTTTTCGTCACGAAACTGTATAGAATGTTTAACAATCAGAGCACAACAGAACTTAAATATTAAAACTAAAATTTAATCGAAATTGTCTGAAGGAAAATTTAGTGCCAGTTTTAGAAAACAATGTGGAAAAGAAACGAGGATCTACGTCTCATCCAAGAACTTTTCAAACAAATTCTATAGCTGAATTGGGTGAAAAATGCACACAACCAATGGTATATTATTGTGTTCAATAATTTTTGAATTCTGAAGCTATAAATGATAAAATTGATTTGAATCTCTGATGGAACTTTATTTGAAGAAAGGATTAAGGTAGAGACAAAATGTGATGATCTATCTGAGTTTTTTTTTTTTTTTTAACTTGAAGAAAGCAAACTTCACGATTTCCTCCGTTAATTAGAAATATTTCGTTATTTTGATATGTATTAGAGGCAAAGACAATTTGTAGGACGCAGGACCGTGCAAAAACTTCATCGAACGTTGGTTTTTCGACATTAGCAGTGGCCTATGCCAATCATTCCAATATGGCGGTTGTGCTGGCAATCGGAATCACTTCTTCTCGGAGCACGAGTGTGAGATACACTGTGCTCGATTCTTTAGTAAGTCCTTCTAATTTCAGCAAAGTTCTTCAACACTGCACGGCAAACTTTTTGATGGGTTCGCCTGATTGCACTCAACTGCACATCCCTTAATCACTGCACAAATGTTCGGCAAGCATGAAAGAAAAGATAACTTTTATTTTGTGATAAAACAGGCTCGCTTCATTTCAAATTTGCTGAGTTCTCGCTTAATCGGACTAGACTGCGCTTGTCACTGGGATATCTTGAACCAAACTGATTTTCCGAATGAGTGAAAATGGATCCCTTTTCAATCAGATCATGCAAATAAAGATGATCATCATTGACGGAACACAAGAATCTAAACTTTTAGCATCTATTTAGATGGACGCACTGGCCGTAGAAGAATAGCAGCTTATCAAAATGCTTCACATGCACAGCACAACACTTTAACATGGTCGCAATCAAACGAAACTCTAAATGAGAATGAACACGAAAATAGCACGTCAAATGATGTAAATGGTCAAATAATCAGCGCATCAAAACCGGAAATTATTTCTACTCAACAGGGTGATAACAGGTGGACTGATAATAGACTTATCTCCTTGGATGAGATGAATACTGATACAGAAACGAATCATACACGAGATCTAATCGGTCAACAGAAGCAATCCAGCATAGTGAATCAGAAAATCGATAACTCACAAACTCGGCAACAGAATGAACTGTCGCAAGAGAAATCATCATCAGAGAAATTATTAGGGCATGATAGGAAGTTGTTTCAACATGAGAATATAGAAGATATCGCTTCACTAACAACGAACATATTCGATAGTAAGACTGCGAAGCAGATGCTTACAGATCTTGCCGCAGTACAGAATTCGCAAACATCAAATGATGAGCAACTAGTAAAATTGCCACAAGCTGAAAAGTCAGAATCTCAGATAACTTCGATGATGGCGAATGATGACAAGAATAAGCTTACGACAGGAATGGAAAAAGCAATAACTGAGAAAACACAAACTAGCAATGGCGCATCTGATAATTTACTGCATGATAACCAGAAAATTTCTATTGATCGAAATAGTGGAAAATTGATTGCAAAAGAATTATCAATGGATTCAACTTCTCCAAGATTTGAAGCTAAGAATACGATACAATTGAACAGTTTAAATGAATTTTATGAGAAGAAGCATAAACATCTTACTGATAAGGTCACTAATCACATGCAATTCGGGGAAGCTAACTCTCAATCTAATAATCATTTTTCTCACAATGCGATCACAGACGCTGCAAATACAGGACCAACGCAACTTAACCGTGATTCAGTATTACGACACCGTGTACGTATCATTAACCTAGGTTCTGCATTAAACTCGTTATCACCATCATTATCAAATTCATCATCATCGTTATTAACTTCACTGCCATTACTGCCAACTTCATCGCCATCATTTTTGCCGTTATCATCGTCAAATACATTCAAATCATCATCTCCATCCTCAACACAACCACCATCAACTTCATCGCCATCACAGTCATCATCACATTCAACGCTAATTCCTTTGGATACTGAAACTCATCCTAGCTCACTTGAAGGAGTTCCCCACAATAAAATACTGGAAAATGAAAATTTTAACGGTAAGCCTTAAAACTGATTGCATTAAAATATTGATCTTTATTTAATAAACTTCAAATGCATCATCATCAGACTTCTCCAACTTTTCGTTCAAAACTTTGTTTTCTCACTGAAAGAGTCTAAGCGAGCTTTTTTCAAATTAATTAATAACGCATGTTTTGTATCGTTAATAATCTCATCAATGAATTTGTTTCGTTTAAAAAACTTCATTTAACTATTTTTGAATTTGATGTTTATAAATTAAGCTAATACATATCTTGTTTGTTCCTGTTTTCAAATGTGAATGAGTAAATCAATCTAACTACCTATTTTAAAGGAGGAATAGAACTAAGGACATTTAATCGGAAATTCATTAGTCAAGAATATCTATACTCGACATCCGATTACATCGAATAACATTCGAATATCACTCAAAAGTGATAATGACGTTTCGGAGAATGCCTTCATCTTTCCCTTTTCTTAAGTGACTGTCTTAATTTTTCCTGTAAAATTAACGATAATGAAGGTTAAATTGGGGATGATGCATAGATTAAAGGATGACAGAAATTGTCTTTGAAATTATCAAATCAGAAGTTATGCGTTTCTAGCAATCGATTTTGAAATTATAAATAAAGACGAAAGAATATCGTCTTGATTCAAGAACCGAAGAAAAAAGAAAGGTTAAAAAGGTGTTGCATGAATGGCACAAAAATTTTAAATAGCACAAAGCACATTTTTGTTATCACAGCATTATCTATCTATGCACAAAGCACATTATCATTTCAGGTGCACGGGTTGCACATTTGCAGCATGCAGCTGGTGAGAACACTGCACCATCGAGTGCTGAAGAATTTCCGCATGATCCTATGACAATGCACACTTATACACGTAGTCATGAAGATCAAACAGGTATCGAAACTGAACTACCAATGAAATTGAGTAGCTTTGGCTCTATCACTGATAACGCTAATGATAACAATAATGCTGGCATAGTTAATCAAGAAGAATCCAATCTTTCACCAACAATGTCTTCTATGGAATGGAATAATGATTCTGACGAGTATAGAATCATTGATAAAATGGACATTTCATTAGAGATTACTCCAAGTCATGAATCCTTAACGAGCACTATCATTCCCATAACTACGGAATCTGATGCTATCAGGCCTTCAGAATCAGTGATGGAGAAAATTGTCGACCCATCAATCGCTTCTGCGTCAAAAATTTTAAGTACTTCAGATGCTGCTTTAACTGTAATCCCTGAGACAACATCCATTAATCATTCCCTTCTTTCTTCTGCTACGATTATGCCTGCAAATATTAATATCATGTCGACTCCTTCTGAAACGATAGCAAAATCAGACTTAATCTCTTCACAAATAGCAGTTCCAGGATCAGCAATCATTGAGAACGACATAGAAGGATCACTTGAGCCATCCATACAAACCTCACCGCAAATTCTCGATCAACCCATTCCATCCGACAAGTTATGGCTTTACAATGGTTTACAATCGCTCATAAATTCGCAATCACCCACGGAGCAACATTCGCAACAAGCAGAATCCTCAGAAAAGGAATTGTCATTCGACTCCTTCGACCCCGCAGATAAACTTGCTCCGACAACATTTAGCACAACTACTATCAACATTGATAGCGTTTCTGCGAAAAAACCATCAATGCTAACTGATAATTTGGCGAACTCAGCCCAGAAATTGGCAGGGATGAATGCGACCGTTGGGGGCGTTAAGCTTCAGACGATAAGACGGATAGGACAGCCGGAAAAATTCAAAAAAATTGAAGAAACTCCTCACTTCAATGTTGATCCACTTGTTTTCAAGAATGCATACAAGTCGCAAAACAAAAGTTGTACCGTGATATTGATTAGTAGAAATGGAAGTAATAGCATTAACATGACGGAAGAGCTCAAGCATAATTTAAATGCTACAGAAGAAATGGAGAATGTGAGAGGTGAAGGAATAGCCGGAATCATGGATGACACGACAATACATGACTTCAATAACGTGCCAATAAACAGAGCGATACTAGAACAATTGAACGCTGATATCTTGCACCAAATTGCTTCAGAATCATCAACAAAAGAAGTTCCTATTCCTGCCGTACAACCTGATCCTCAGCCTGATATGAACTTGAATCAAAGTGATAGATTAAATATTGTAGAAGATCACAGCTTGCACTCCTTAAAGCACCAAACAATGCAACAATCGGTGAATCTCAATGAAATTACCGAACAGCAACTCACAACCGCACCTTACACACAGATGGCTCAGAGCACCACATCCTGGACAACTCTTGAACAAGGTTCTCTTTTGAGTATTTTTTCTGACTGGTAAGAGAAGGCACGAGAATTGAACAAAAATTTTGTTTAATGCGATTCATTTGTAGGTGAAAGTGAAGAAATGCCACGAGATCGGACTAACATGAATCAGGCGGAAATGATCGAATCGGAAATGGAATCGAACCAGCAAGAGTTTTTCGATCTGCAAGAAACAGAAGAAACAACACCACATGCGGTAGTACATGGTGTTACCTCATTGCAACAGCCACAACTTGAGCAAGATGACACATGTGTGTTACCTCCAGATGCAGGTACTTGTCGAGAATACGTACCTCGTTGGTTCTACAATTCACAAACTGGAAAATGCGAACAATTCTCGTATGGTTCATGCGATGGTAACAGTAATAACTTTCTTGATAGACACGCTTGCGAGGCAAAATGCTCACAAGGTATGTTTTCAATTTATAATTTCCATTTGCGAAATTTCAAGACTGTAATGAAGCGATGGATTAAAAAAGAAAAAAATTTAAAAGTTTATAATGAATTGACTGTGTCTTTTCTTCTTTTCTTAAAGTTGTGCAAGCGAAAATGTGCAATAAACGGTCGTAAAAACAAATCGTTCAGAGTCACTTTGCAGGTGATTCTATCAAATCACAATTTCCGGAACGATGCACCTATAAAAAAGATGAAGGTCACAGCAATGGCTATTACGTTAAATGGTACTTCAACGTGCGTAATTTAAGATGCGAACAGATGGTATATCAAGGTCAAGGTGGCAATTCGAACCAATTTGAAACGCTTAACGACTGCCAAGCTTTCTGCAAACGTAAGTATAATCTATTAAATTATTAAAATATTTTAAATTTCAATTCACATAATTTGCCACATGTCAAACAGACGTATAAATGCATCTACTTCTCAAAAGATTTTCCTAATACTGTATAAGAATCCGTAGCTTCTTATTCAGAAAATGATATTATCCTTAAATTTGCTCGGATTTCCAGAAATATATCGTATCATTTTGTTTCTATCATTGAAATATCGAACAAACAAGCAAATAATATTTCTTTTTTCTAGCATTGAGTGAGAATGTTCTCGGAAGGGACAAAACTACGAAACAAATCGAGCATTCTCCAACGACAACTTCCGTAGCTCCTGTTCAGCAAACTTTTGTTCCATCTCGAGAGCATGAAAATCAAAAACAAGCGGGATCAGTTATCGAAGCAGGCAACATATCAGAGAGCGGGTTCCATCCCCACACCATTTCCGAGAATGCTCCGAAAGCTTCTCATAGGTATCACATAGATTTCATAGTTTTAATGTACTTTTGAATAAATGATGATATCAAAGCATAGGATCAATCCATTCTGGATTTCAGAGCAGTATCAGAAATTGCTTCGATTGATGATAAAAACATGCAGCGAATCAGTTCGGAACAACATCCTGTATCATTAAATACATCAACAGAATCAACTTTACCATTTACACCTATACAAGAAATCTCTCAAATTTTGGATATAGAGAAAAACGAAACATTAACTGCGGAAGATTCTTCAGAATCATTACAACTTACAGATGTCATGAATGAGAGTGATAATCTTGTTGCAGGTGGAATATTTTATATCCATTTGATTTCTTCTTCAGTAATAAACTAATTGGATGAATTCTTTTCAAGAGATATATTCATTAACTGTTCGTTTAAATTCATTTTAATTTTCTAATTTTGAAATCTTTGACCCTTAAAAATTACTTTCTATTACAGAAAAAAAGATTAGCAGTGCGAAGATATTCACGGAAAAAATTAGAAGCAAGAACAATAATGCTAATATCCTGGAAGATGTAAGCCGTGCACCCAGTTGTCCTAATGGCCTTAAGCCAATGCAACATGCAGATGGTAGGCCTATGATGTGTTTGCCAGGTCGAAATCAATGTTCCGGTAATTCTCTCTGTTACTTCAATGGAGTTGATTTCTTCTGCTGCCCGAATGCCGATGATCCATACGATGAACATATATTTGGAGGTTGAATTTCATTCAAAATTTCTTTTCAATTCTTAACTACTCAATCTTTCTTTTTTTTTTTTTCAAAAGTTAGCACATAGAGCAGTTGTATGCATATGCTGGTGAATATTCTGAATCCAATCAATTACAATGATGAATAAAAGTGGAATCTATTGTAGGTTATGGTGGTGAAGAAGTAAAACGTGGGTATAAGAATGTTAAAAAGACACCAATTAATGCTAATGAAATGATTGTTCGGAAGCTTAGGCTGAAACGTCAAGCACAAGTTTTCTCCAGCAGTCCTTTAACAATAAATAAAGCTGCACGCATCGATTGTTAGTTCTGAGCTCATTTTACTAGGTTTATTCATCACATTTCGTTTGCATCTTTCGACATTGTTGAAGATAAAGAGCATAAAGCAACGAGGCCTAGGATTCTAGCCAAGTTACTTCTACCTGCTTATTCTATTATAGCTCCATTAAGTGTTTTAAATATTTGACACCGAAACACTTGGATCAGTTGTAGTTTGATTGATTCAGTTCTACAAACTTTAGTGAATTTTACATAAATATAATTTTTCCTTTCTTCATTCTGTTAAAATAAAATGATTTTTCTTATTGGTAAACCGAAAAATATTTCCCATCACTTTTTACGAATATCATTCAACAGTGTGTTTGATCAATTGGCCATTTTCCATTGCTGATATATTTCTTACTGATAAGAGAGTTTCGATTACATTTTTAGACCAAATTAAAAATGTACTGTGATTCAATATGAAATACTTATAAATGCGATGAAACTGTGAATTCAAAATTTCATAATTAAAACCTTAAATTTTTTTCCCTTCGATAGAATTATTTCGCCTTATTATTTACAGTTGAAGTACCGAAACATTCATTGGCCAGAGCATCATTTTCGAAAGTTGATAGTGATGTTGATGTTGACCAGGTGAATGATAGTTGTATGCAAGATCTCGATAAGGGTACATGCTCAGAAGCTCATCTTCGATTCTTCTACGATTATAAAGTAGGCTTCTGTCGGCTGTTCTATTACACCGGTTGTGGTGGTAATGAGAACAACTTCGCAACGGAAGAAGAATGTCGACAGAAATGCAAAGGTGATGGATTTGACATGACTGAAACATGAATGGCATCAAATTTTTCTCGCCTTACAGGCATTGAAATAAAAGGATTAGTCATATGATCAAGTTTTAGGGAAAAAATTAGATAGAAATAACTTAATGCATTTTCTCATGGTCTCTTCTCTTATTTAACTTCTACGTGATAGATTGTACGTGATGGATAGCTTGTACAAGCAGAAGATTCTCATGAAATAAAGAATACTTTTTCCTTTGTTTTCAATTAAGATACTTTTTATGAAATTTTTTCCGATTTAGATAAGATACAAAGCGAGAATGCACCACCGGGAAGCTGTCCTTTCGGTGATCCACCGTTCGGTGATAACGCACCTGTGATATGCGGTAAAGATGCAGGATCATTCGACTGTCCGAAAGGATATTATTGCCACATGGGACCGCCTAATGTATGCTGTCTCGAAAAAAATCTTCCAGGTGGTATCCTGTATTATTGGGAACTTTAAACTACCAACATATATCTTGTTACATCCTGGAATTTTGAACTACCAACATATATCTTGTTACATCCTGGAATTTTGAACTACCAACATATATCTTGTTACATCCTGGAATTTTGAACTACCAACATATATCTTTTTACATCCTGGAATTTTGAACTACCAACATATATCTTGTTACATCCTGAAGTGATCACTTCAACTCTGATCATATTTCGGAATTGATTTTTAATTTTATTTTATTCTTTATTTCAAGTCAAATCAAAGATCCTATTAGTCTTGATTACTGTAATTGCACTTAGAGTCTGCTAATATGCTGAAAAACGATGTATTTAAAAAACACATCAGATGATTAATTGAAAAAACGAATGTATTATAATTACGAATTATTTAAAGCAGTTTTTACAGCTTTGGAAAGAACCTTGATAACAAAGAAAGATCAGAAAAATGTTCGTTTTTCGCCACAATACCCAGGCGGAAATCCTCCTGGTTATCAAGACGGTGAATATCAGAAAGCAAGAGAAGGTATCCATTAAGACCTCTTGCCCTATCATGATATTCAGTGCAAGAATTAATGTCATTAAATTTTCCTGAAAAGGGTCAATTTTGAGAGATTGAAATTTTGTTAATATGAGATACTTAATAAAGCAATTATCTTTTGCAGTCAATGCGGCATTAGCGGTACCAACAGATATTTGTCCAGATGGGTCGAATGCATTACTTGATGACCAGACTGGACAACCACTCAAATGTGGCTCAGGCTACGATGGTTCATTCTGTCCCATTGGCTATTATTGCTCTATTAATTCCGAGAGTAATGGTAATATTTTAGTAATTGTTGGTATCGTATTTATAGTCATACTTTGAACATCATCTTTTCTTTTTAGAGAAAAGTAATTATTGAAAAAAAGTTATGTATTAATTATTAATTACTTACTTTATAAACATAAAAATTGGAAATTTAAGTATTTGGTAAAGCAAATTGTATTGTTGAACTTTTTGCATATTTACAGAACGATTATGTTGTGAGTTGGGAGTGCTGGGAGTTAAAATTCCACCTCCCCCAACAGTACCACCATACTTCGGAATGCGACGCTCAAATCCAGGCGAAGTAATCTCACGCGGATCGTTGCCATCTGATTATGTTCCAGAAAGTTAGTACACTAATTGAAAACTATTTTCAAACTCTTTTCTTCCATAATATTGGTAGAGAGTAGGGTAATGAATGGATTTGATAAAAATCTCTTTCATCTAAAAGTTTATGAAAACTATGACTTAGACTTTGAAGATAATTTATCGATGTTGAGGCTAATTTAATTTTAATGATATACTGATTTATACAAAATATTGATATATTGATTAGCTGGGATTTGCAACATCGTTTCTACGAATAATGAAACATATATATCAATTATGAAATTCCGTAGCAGAAAGACTATTGTTTCAGATGAATCCGGAATATCGAATGTAGCTGAGCCTAGTGAAGGACATCGATCACGTTTGGT
This sequence comes from Onchocerca flexuosa, assembly GCA_002249935.1. Lineage (NCBI taxonomy): Eukaryota > Metazoa > Nematoda > Chromadorea > Rhabditida > Onchocercidae > Onchocerca > Onchocerca flexuosa. The sequence goes on from KZ270039.1 coordinate 34,643, forward strand.
CTTATTTGGGACCAAATTAGCCACGGATGGTTCGTTTATTTCTTGTTTTTTCATTATGTAATATTTCACTCGAAATGATTGAGAAAAATGATGCGATAGAAGCTGTAAACTGCAATAATTGTATTTCTTTTGTGTATATAACGGAAAAACTGCAGAGGAGAAAGTGATTCACTGATCACAGGATGATTTCCATATATTGAAGGCTGATATGAAACCATTGCAAGATTCTTTTCAGTGAAACCCACAAGTGATTCTGATACGTCGGAAGAAGAAGAATATTCTTCAGAAAATCTCACTTCATCGAGTAAGTATTTTTCTTTTCTTTTAGAAATATACGCAGAGAATTACAAAATCTGGCAAAAGTAAAGTTAAATTAGAAACTTACAGTATGTCCTTAGGCAATATAACTTTCAGAAAATGTTGAAATATATTTCAGTCTTAAACTAACATTGGATAGGTGGAAACAGCAGTGGAAAATAATCTAGACACTAAGTTGTACAAATAGCGCTACAGATTTAATTTGAATTTTTACTCAAGTTTAGTTCCAATTTAATCGTGATACATTCTTTTCTTCACCGGGAAAAATTGTTAAAAAGAATATTGAATATTTCAGACTCCAGATTACGAGATGAGGTTTATGGTCGAATGATGCTTAAATCAAATGCTCAGTCTCTACGATCACAAGGTTTTTTCAAATTGTTTATTTTTTAATATTTTCGAAAAGAAAAAATGAAAAAAACGATTAGTAAGAAACAATTTAAATAATGAATAGTTTGATTGATTGTAACTAATTTACTTTGGAAAATATTTTTATACCTTTATTCGGTATATAGTACCTTATAACTGTTGTTTATTCTTGCAAAATTAGCAATGTTTATAGCACTTTACAACGCAATGGGTAATGTGGTTTCTTCGCCAGAGACGGAAACTAACGAAATTCAAATCGATGTTGGAGAAGTGAAAGATCCATTCGAATCAATGGAATACGCTAAGAAAACAGCTTCCGATCGAAGCATTTGTTTTCTGAAGCCTAATGAAGGTTGCTTTTCTCATATTTCAAAGTTCTATTTTTTTAATAACCTTTTTATTTTAGTCAACAACAATTTCTTCCTTCTTATCATAATAATTAAAATTCTTTTCCTATAAATATTATCCAGGCTTATGCAGCCAGAAAAGAATAGACATATATTTCAGGTCGGACATGCCGAGAAGATGAATCACCTCCTCGAACTAACTTACAATATTTCTACAGTACTCGTGACAAACGTTGTAAACTCTATTTCTATCGAGGATGCGGTGGTAGCCAGAATCGATTCGATACCAAAAGGCATTGCGAAATGACATGCGGCGTAAGTACCATTTTCATATGATTTTTTGGGGGCATATTCCAAAGTATATTTTACAATGGAAAACAAACCACTTCAAGAACAATATTGTCCAAACCAGGTTTTCATTAAAAAAATATTTTTTAAAGCAATAATAACAGAACTTTGTTCATACTTCTTTACTCCATTGAATTCCCGAAATAGGCGGAAGTAGGATACTCATGAATCATTCATAATCAAGATTATATATTTCAGAGTGTGTAATGTTGATTATCGAATAGCTAATTGATTCTTTTCGAAGGATATATTCATGTTTACATCAACTTTGAAGGATATTTTCATCTTTCATCAATCAGCATCATAAAACTTCATCGATCGATGATCCTACCATTTTGTTTGTTTTGTTCATTTATGTGTAAAGAGAAAATTGTCAGGGGACTATTGATGCGAATATCTTTGTTTTCCTGTTTATCATTTGCCATTGTATCGATAGTCTTCAAGCAATGTTTCTAATTAAGCAGCCTAATTGTTCCAAGGTGCCTTAATCTTCCTTCAGAAATTCGCTAATTTTTTTCTAAAGATTAACGCCATATATCTTCCTTTTACATTCCACTGATTATTTAATAAGAGAATGACTGAAGCGAACCAGATCTTCCTAAAAACTCATGAATTCGAGATTAGATCTGGTGAATAATCTATAATTATTTTCGCTCAGAAAGATTTAATCACAAAAAATAATTGTTTTAAATTTTAATTTAAACGTAGACGTAAAGATTGCTCCAAAAAATGAAATTGAACGATTAAGCTACTGAAAATGTCATGTATGTACGTTTCTCGATTTATAATTTATGCTTCTAGATTTTAATCTATTAATATTGACGAAATATTTTGCCGGATATTTTAAACAAGCAAAAAAAAAAAAAAAATGACAACTGAATATCAAGCAAAAGGAATAACAAATAGCTCAAACATTCCACAATCACATTTTATCAGAAACTGATAAAATAAAATTAAACGCATTCATTATCTTTAATAATAACATATAATGATTTTTCTTTTACATTACATCATTTTGTGTCAATCGCTTTACTTACATAACTTAAGTAATTGTTAACATTCGATAAAAGATTTTATCTGATATTCTGTCAGAGTTATATTAAAAGTAGCAAGTGGATCATTCATAATGCATTGCTATTAAATATTGTTATTGAAATATAATTTAAACCATATTTCATAATTTAACTTTTATAATTTAAATACAATTTAAACCATATTTTTTTTCGATTATATCTTGTTGTTGGAATAATTCGAACTGAAATTCAAACTGATTGAAAAAGAAGTATGCTTGCTAACTTTTTAATAATTAATTGTCCCATTGCTTAGATGAGCCGAAAAATTGATCATCTGAATTTGTTTTCCATTTCTTCAATTACTGAAAATAAAAGAAAGAAAAAGTTTATTTTTCCATTCTCATTGTTATATGGCAAAAACAAGTCATATCTTTTCCAGCATTTCATCAAGCAAGTTTTTACAGCTCATTTTCGCTAAATGATGAGAAGAGTACTGTGAAACTATGAAATTCAATGCATTTTATATTTACATCTCCAAAGATATTTTCCACAAAAAAGACTTAAGCAATGGTATCATCTGGGAGATTTCAAGAAGTAGAAAAACTTTAGCGAAAACTGTAACAGAGATATCGTGAAATACTCAATTATTGTGAACAAGGAGTGTTAACGGTCAAAAAGCGCAAAGATAGTTTCGGGGACCAACAAGCC
>KZ270039.1:53575-66438 GCA_002249935.1 Onchocerca flexuosa
AAGACACCTCAACTTGAATAAAAAAAAATCAATAAACGGAGAGATTCTGACATTGCATGTTGCTACAATAGTAAATGTAAGACGAGAAAATAGAACTTTCTAAAAAAGTTTAATATAATTAGTAATAATACCATGAATCACTAATCGCTTTGGTCACTTTATTAGAAAAGCGTATTTACGAGAATACTATGACGAGATAAACAATAGAAATAGCTACTTTAATGGCATTCTGAAAAAAAAAAAACCGAAATTGAATGGAACCAATTTTTTCAGTATTTCCTATTGATGCTTCAAATTTCAATTATATCACATATTATATTATTCAGGATTTTTTGTGACTATTTTCATTCCAAATTCAATTTCTGTATCTGATTTATTTACCAAATTCAAATTCAAATTTAAAAGATTCCGCCAATCATGAAGAACAGAGGATTCATTCATGTTTAATGCAGAGACTGTTAATTTATTGGTTGATTTTTATCATATTTGTTGTTTTTGCACTTAATTAATGTTAATAACCAAATTCAAACTGACTTGTTGGTTTTTTCGTTCTCTAAATTCAGGTAACTTTTTCATGATCATTCACTTATCAGCAAATTCAAAAATAAATTTCGAATAACTTTAAATTTAAATCTTTAAATTTAAATAAAAAATTGAAGACCGATGCATCTGTAATATTACACCCAAGTTCAACGAATCTGGAAAACGAAAATAAATTCCGAAAAATCCAGGATAACTAGCTAGCTAATTTTTGTTGAATCTGATTCAGGAAGATCAAACAGCACCACAAATCATTCAGCATTTATATTTAAACAAGTCACAAGTACAAATTACTCTCAATCACTAATGTAACTGCTCCAGTGAATCTTTCGTCATTTTCTCGATGCTTAACCTCATATCTTCATTCATCAACAATTTCTCACCTCCTCTCTTCAATTTTATCACTTTTATCACCCAACACCTTTCTAATCCTGCACCTATACTATTCCGCAAATATCAGCAATCTCTACAGTCTCATCAAATTTAGTGTTACTTCTCGTCACGCTGCTTCAATTGTTCCTGATCTTCGGAAAAGCTGTCCATCAGTCTATTATGAAAAGTATTGTCTCATGGGTTTTTTTAATGGGGAATGTTTTCTGGATTTTTCTCGGTTCTCTTTAAAATTTGGAGTGATTCCTTTTGTTTATCGAATTTCAACTTGGAAGGAAGATGACAGTCGGGAAGATATACAATCTCCGACACCGAGGATTGCTCCGATTTAAGGGAAAAGAAGTATTTCAATTCCTACAAGCCCTTATCACGAATGATATTAGGTCAAGTATGCCTTTTTTTAAATTAATTTTTATCAGAAACATCCAATTCATGTAATTATCTTTATGCTGTTGTCCACTCAAACATTGATTACTAACAAAGATTGGAATTTACATGGAAACATACTTGTCTTTGTTAGGTCGCATAGAGTTATTAAGTCACGTTATCTTCACGCATCATTTTTGTTGCAATCGTCGTATTAGTAGATTATTTAATGGAAAATGTTAAAGAAGAGTTTGACATGCTGCTAGCTGTTTCGCAAATGGATAATGTTGCAGAATATTGAGTGAATAAATTTAATTTTTAATTAAATTAACCTTTGCAGATTGTGAAATAAATCTGAATAGAATTAATGAAAGGGATAATTTAGACGTTTAGCAGATGGTCAAGCGCAGTATACTTTGCTGCTCAACAGTCGTGGTCGTATCGTGGAAGATTTAATTTTGTATCGACAAGCAGATGAAATTTTGATTGAAAGTGATCGAAACAACCAGTCAAAATTACGGAAATTGTTTGAAATGTTTAGAATACACAAAGATGTGACAATTGAAGAAGAAACAACGAATTGTGTTTATCATAGCGATAATATAAGCAATGATATTGCTGGTATCCAGGATCCACGAGTGCCATCTTTTGGTAAACGTATTCTGAATGAAATTATGCCAGGTATAGCTCAAAGTTCTTTTCGTTAAATTTATATCAGCCGTATTTTAAAAACAAAAGAAGTAATATTTATGATTTGTGATTTTAATTTTTAATTACAAATTATAGAAATTCGTAGAAGCGTTAGTTTGCAAATAAAGCTGAATATAGCTTTATAATGTTCTTTATCATTACTTTATTTAATACACATCAGCTGTTTTGTTCGTACTTAGCTTTACTATCAGCTATTTTATTTCCATTCTCAATTGATTTTCGTACGCTTACTTGCTTTTCACACACTTATGTTCACTTTTTTTCTTTTTCGTTAATATAGCTGCTTAATTTGATATAGAGATTTAAACGGAAATAATTTTATAACTCTATAAATTTTTTGCAAATCTATTTTCTGTAAATTTAATGTGATTTTCCCATTTTTTTCCCAACATTTAACATACACTGTTATTAGAAAGTTAGCTGCTGACGCTTTTTTGGCTTTTAGATGATCAAACAATAGACGAGAATGCATATCGAGAAAGACGTTTTGATTTCGGTATACCGGAAGGACCGAGTGAATTAGCTGGACAGCTTCCACTATTCATGAATGCCGATATCATGAATGGTGTAAGGTTTGTAAACCTCAGTATATATTTTATTCAATAGCCTTATTTTCATTAAAAGGTACAGCTATCAACACTCGTCATGCTCTTGCCGCACATTTAGGAAATAGTTGAACTTGATAAGATTGATATTTGATTTCGACGTTTTCCAGATATCTTCATTTTATGCTTCATTAACAACTTTTCTACATTTTAGTGCTAACAAAGGATGTTACTTAGGACAAGAATTGACAGCCCGTGCGTTAAATGCTCCAGAAATACGGAAGCGGCTTTTGCCTTTCACATGTAAAAGTGAGCAGTCAATTCCTTTTTCGTAATTTTGACATGTCTCTATCGCAACATGCATTTATGAATTTTATGAACCAAAACAAACTTTCGCTTTTTCGATGTTATTTCAACATGAAAAATTTCCAGTCAATTCCGAGACCAACGCCGCTCTCCCTACTCTTCACTTCATATCTTTTTTTCTCATCATCTTCAAATTATTTAGGTATGGCCACTGGCTCGTTGGTTACCAACGAAGGACGGCGTGTAGGAAAGGTGATTGCATGCAATGGAAGAAAAGGTCTGGCTCTAGTACCTATTTCACGGAATATTCCATCAAAACATTTTCAGTCGGAAAGTGAAGATATCGAAATCTTTGTACCGTCTTGGTGGCCAGCTGACCCTGTCAGTGTTTCATCTCAGTCACTATGAAGATGGGAAAACGAAATTCCATTTTTCGTTTGTATTCGTTGTTTTGTACAAATATTATTTAGCGCAAGAACATTAGTACTTATTAGTTACCTCACTCATCAAAGTTTTTGTTATAGAAAAATTTTATAATAAAATTTTTTGTTGAAAGAGTGTTTGCCATTACTTTGAATGGTCGTAAAGAAAGCCTCTTGCTGACGTTATATTACAGTTTGTTTCTTATTTCATTTTAATTTAATAAAGTATTTTATTATGTAAGTTTGAAAGCGTCACAAATGCATGAATGCAATTATCAAACAATAAAAAACAAATGTTAATAATTAATTGAACACGATATAAATGGTTTGGGATACTCAACAGATTAAAAATCATTCCAGATAACAAACTGTGCTATGAATAAAATAAAATTACATTGGTTCATCAAGGTCTGCGCTCTTTTTTGTCTGACTTTCATGCCACGCTTTGCGAATTGTTCTTTTCATATCGTCGTCTCCATCGTCGTACAATTGCTTTATCATGCCCATTAGTGATTCTTGTGGATCTGCTTTTTGGTCAAATTTGGGTGTGCTAAACAGGAAGATTGTAAAAATCATAAAGAAAATTCCAAGTTGAGAAAATAGAAGATTGCTTTCCGAAAATGAACCCCGGGAAAATCATAAACGAGTTAAAGTTTTCAAAAAACTGGTACAAATTTCTGACCTCTTCTCTTTGCTCTGCATTTCTGCCTTTGTTAAATACTTCCAATTCTCTTCTTCATTTTTCTTCATCATAATCAATAGAAGATCAGTTTTTTGCTGTAATTAGGATTAAAACAAGTTATTCTACTGAATCAAAGTAATTCATTGGTAATAGAATTTTATAAACAATGATAATATGTATAAAGAATCATTGCTTATCTCGGATTTCGATATAGTACAGCTACGTTCTGTTGGATCAAGAAAAAAAATTTTTTTTTTTACTTATAGGTAAGAGAGAAACTACCAGTCAAAAGAATTGGACAAGAGATTTGGATAAGAGGGATAAAATATGAAAAACCAAAGCAGATTTAACGGAGTGTTTTGCATTCGAAGAAAAAATATTGAAATAAGGAACATGTCATCTACAGAACGAACATTATGAAAAAAATTTTTGACGCAAAACCATTTCCATTATCTGTTGAAGATTATATGAATGTGTAAGAGACTGGACTTTGAAATAATATAAAAATAATTTAAATAAAATTCAGAGAAAAATTTATTCAAAAAATTTAACATTCTTAAAGAATGTAAAGTATGAAAAAAAGAATGTAAACTCTGATGATGGAAGTTTAAAAATGAATAAAATATTACCTTAAAAGATGAGCTGGATGGGTTAATTGCTTTGAGTAAACCTTTTATTACCAAAGAGTAATTTTTCGAAGATACATTACGAACATTAACTTCCACTTCACTGCAACCAAGAAATGAAAATATTGGACAGCAGCTATTAATCACCATGTGTGAAAATATATAAAATTCCTTTAGATATCGTTGGAAATTTTTTTCTTTCTAACAATACATAAGTAAAGTTTGAAATCCTATCCATTTAGTTTTCACCTTTCCGTAAAATTGACTGTAATCTGTTCTTGCGGAACAGTATGTATCTCTGGAATGGTAAGATAAAGCTTCACATATTTGTCACTCTGATCCCAAGCTGAAATAATAATAATAATAATTAAGAAAATTTGCCCTTCTCTATGCAATCATTTTCGCATCAAATAACAAAGTTCTGGATTGAGAGAAATATATTCGTTATATTTGGAATGAAAACTAAAATCTGTCTATTCGAAATGTCGGTCATGAATAATGAAATTTACTATCATGATAATTCCATCCAGAACAGCCATTGGCGTAAAAAAGGATTTAACCTTTTAACTTTCCTTTCAAATCACTATAGATTTAGAAAAAAGTAATTTCTGGAATGCACATCAAGAAAGTAAAAGTTAACAAACAGATCATATAATTTATTGCTAATATATTAGTTACCGTAGTTAGTGATTTTCACTGTCGCTAATGGTACAGTATTCGAAGATACAGCCTCCGTTCTTGACTGTTTTAAGCTTGGTACATCACCACATTCATTAACATTATTCATTGCTTCCAATGTTTTTATCTGAAATACAAAAGATCATAACCATTTGCTCGACATCTATTTAAGTACAAGTTCTACTTATCTGGCAAGCAAATATGAACTGGATAGTCAAGAATATTACTTACGGTATCATAGTTGTTTATTAAAGAAAACTACTTCACATTAATACTATGATTTTTGCAAGCTATCTTAATGAATTGACCGATATTATAAATCTTGCACTTAATTTTCTAAGTCCTCTATAAATGAACTCAAGAAAAAAAAGAAAAAAAAAAACAAAGTCAAACACCTTGCTTTCAAGTTCGCTAATCTTTTCATCCAGCATTCTCTTTATCATTTGACGAGATGCAATTGAACGCAAATTTTGAAGCTCATGTAAATCACGCCGTAATTCAGTACGTTCTTCCATTTCTGATACTTTCGCGCAACAATTCAGCGAAGTTCCCCAAAACTAACAACTATAACAGTGCACATAACTTTACTCGGAGAATGAAAAATAATCCGTTTCAAGCAAGCATCTTAATTGACAAATAGTTGAACTGAAGAATTAATACAAACAGATGACTTCACAAGTAATCAAGACAACCAAACAATGAACAACTTATCAATCTCTAAAGTGATAGCTTTTAGGAATGAAAATAAAAAAATGTATAATGAATTCGATTTCAACAATAAATATATAATCATATTAGAACTTTTGATGAAAATAACAATCGATCAATGAAGCGCAGTCTTGAAACATGCGCCAAAATCCCTCTGCCCAACCACGTAAACCACGCAAGCCCACACGAACCCACACACTCACGCGCCTACGTGAACCCACACACTCACGCGCACCTCACATATCCAATATCTCACCTCACCTTATAATTTACGCGAATTCAACACATACTCCGCTTTCGCAAATTGATTTCAAACCTATCGGTCAACAATTAATAGAATCAGCTGGAATATTCTCGATTAAACGCTTTGGAGTCTCTTCCAGTCTCTGCCATCTCTTCGTTTAGAGCATCTTTTCACTTCCAATCTTCTCTGCAGTGGTCAAATGTTGACTTTTTTGCAATATTTTTTAATCTGATGTCTAGTCACATGTTATTTCTGCAATCCCATCATCTTTGCCATCCTTTGCATCTGATACTTTGTCTTTTTTTTTCGCTCTCAATCTTCAACTTAAACTGCTTTACCACCCGCGATCATTAGAAATGTTTCACTAAACATTCTTTTTTTCAGTGTCTTGGAATAGATGCACGTACATGTACACATAAAGACACGTACACAAACGTACGGACACGTACACACGTACAATACGCACGTATCACGTGTAATTTCCCGTGTTATTTCTTTTGACTGAAATTATTCTCCAATAATAATTTTAATGGAATTAGTACGAATATCGATTGGAGAACAGATGAAAAGATGAAGCTGAGTCATTTCCTGAAACGAACAAATCAGAACTGATGTGTCTTATCAGGTTGTTAGAGAGATTTCTATGCAGACATGCTGAATTAAAATGATAAAAGGTCATGGTACTGCATGAGGTCATGAAATATTTGCTAGAATATTTCCCTAAAGTTTAAGAAAGGCGGGGAAACTTTTAAAGAATTTTAAGCAATAATCATGAGATTTACTTTTCAAGAAATTTCTTACGAATTCTTCGGCATGCGATATCCTTGGAACAACCTTGATACTGAATTTTCCTTCACTAATGTTAAACATCCCATATTTTGTTGAAATAAAGCAATTTAATTTCAGGTTTAGCTATTGTTTACTAAGCAAATGTATAAATTAGCAATAAGAAAAAAAGCGAAAAAAAAAATTTGTAAGCAAATAAAACTACAGACAGACAATTATATAAATTCATCAAACCGTTTATACTATACTTTACCTATACTTTACCAAAGCAAAGATTTCCAATGCATAATTACTATTTAAAATGATAAAATAGCATAATCTAATAGCAGTTTAATAATGCTATAAGAAATTTTGTAAGAAATCATAATTTCATTTTCAGTTCAAAATTCTTCAAACAAATCATTCGAATTGAAAAAAATTCAAAAAATCAAAAAACTTGAACTAAACGACATTTGCAGTAATACTGGTAAATTTTCCTTCCGATTTTTACCCACCAAAGATGTTTAGATGATGTTAATTAAGCTATTTCAAGTTGTCTTAATTTTAATGATTTGTTTTATAAGGTGAGGAAAGAAGTCTGTTTATTTCCAGATATTCTCTTCATTTGAATATAAACAAAAATAATTCAATCAAATCCATTGCTATATTTCGTTTATATTTCATGTATTGATTGTAGAAGTGAACTTTTCGTGCTATCATTTTTTCATACATGTCATTTTAGTTCTGGAATTTTCAAAATATGAATAGAAACGTGATATTATTCAGGTATTTTTTGAAATGTGGATGAAAATCGATAATATTATTCCACAATTCTTGGGATTGAGATAGAAACAGTGATATTATTACAAATTCTCGAAGTACAAATTTCCCGAAGTATAAACTGCAAAACGATAGCGATAATGCAGTACCTGAAGTAATTTGCACAAGTATCATCACCACTATTACTCATACTGTAAAAAAAGATTTGTTTGTATTACAAATCGATCAGAACTAGATCAATCGAATAGGACGAGGAACGAACATTTAACATTGAAAAAAAAAGTTTTATTCGAATTCATTTTGATGGTATAAAGAGAAATGATTAGTTATCTTTCATTTTGCTCTATTAAAAATGAATTAACTATTTCAAATTTTAATATTTATTCTATTAGGCATATCGACATTCTTTTTTTCAATTTTGGTTATTTGCAACATACATTGTTTTGTCTATAGTTGAATATTTCATTAAAATTAGCAGATCTATAACTTTCATTTATCGATCACTTTTATGAATTATTATTTTTTAATTAAATAAATCTAATACAAACTTATTATTCCCTTTTAATTAATTGCCAAATCTTAATTAATTTAGTTGTTGGATTATTGAAGCAATTAAAATATGCATAGTTTTATGGATAGAATTGATGAAACATTTCAATTATTCGTTAGAATTGGCAATTACCTAATTAAAGATGAAATAACAATATCGATTGTTCATTTTTTTTTTTTTTTTTTTTTTTTAATATTTATCAAAAAAGAATATGCGCAAAATAATTCAATGTGTAAAAATTTAAACAAATGATTAGATAGAAATGGAATAAAATTGATAGACAATTATTCTTTCGAGCAAGTGAAATAAGAAAACTAGGTACTGTAAATGATCAATGTACCCTTAAAGTTAGAACAAATTAAATGAAAAGATTGCAAAAAAAAAAAAAAAAAAATGAACAAAATTGTACTTTTTACTGTTTTTATATTTTCATGAAAAAAAAAACGCTTCACTTATAATTTGTTTATTCAATTTTATTTTATTTCAACTAGGAATGAAATTTTACAATCTTCAATTTCAAAAACAGCGTTTTTAAATTCGAATGATCATTGATAATATTTGATTAGAATTTCAATCATTTATGACATGGACATAAATCGGGTATTTTCAACAATTAAATTAAATAATAGTAATTATGTTACGGTATTCGAATATCAATTTTAAAATAGACATGAAAAAAAGAAAAAAAAAAAAAGAAGCAGTGCAATGACACCAATTGAAACTTACATCAAATATGGTAGTGTTTTGAAAATATGTCGGAATAATTTATTGTGTACTGAACATTCGATAATTTTAGCTAATCAATATAGATGGATAATTGATAAATCGTTTGAACTTGCCGAAATCTGCAAATTGAGAAGAATTGATGACCGTGGAAGGGTTCACGATAGCAATTTTGAGTATGATTTTATTGATTTGTAAAAATATGTTTAATTTCATCTGTACAGAATAGAGGAAGGATGGGCTCACTTTGAAAGTGTTTGTTATTTCGTTCCTAATTTTTGTCTTTTCTTGCATTAATTCATACGGGAGCTGGTTTGTTGATATAATGAAACCAATGATGATGATGATGATGATGATAATAATAATAGTAATAATAAGAATAAGAATAGCAATAATAATCATGATAATGATGATGAATCACATTAGCGTGCGATTCTTCCTTTCTTCTTCCCTGTTTCTCAATCATTCATTTCTCTGCTATATTCATAAAGAACCTTTCAAACAATTTTGATTTTCGATTTGACTTCATTTTTCTTTTCAAATAAAAATGTATAAAATAATAGGAATTATCGATTGATTCTTTGGCTTCGAAATTTTTTCATCGATTTTGGCAAAAAAATGGAAAGTAAATGAAATGCAAGAATGAATGCATTTTTACGAAGGTTGTTCCACTCATCTTTAGCTCACTTGTTACATATTTATAGCATAGTGTGCAAGAATTAATTTTCTTCAAGCAATAGATTCATTAATTAATATAGTAATTAAGGAAATTCAAGTAAACCTGTTAATTAGTCAAAGGAGCCAATAGATCCATATTCATACGTTTCGGATATTTGACGAAAATTGACTTAAACTTATCAATCACTATTTAAAAGTTTTGATTAAAGTTATTTTAACTTCCAATTTATTTGAGAGGAAGACAGTATTATAAAAATGAATGAGCACAGTTGTTTGGGTATGAAGTGTTGCTTAATCGGCGAGGAAGAAATGCATTGATGATCCTTTCTATTTTTTAATTTTTTTTCCAAATTTTATAAATTCCTGTTGTCAGTCAATCGTTTTCTTTTCCTTTGAAACGAAAAGATTGGCCGATATTTTTGGTCATTTTTGTTTTTCATTTTTTCGTCTCCTCTTTGACAGTTCCTTTTTCATTCTCCATGAGAATAACACTGACTCATACTTTATTTTTATTATTAAATATTTCATTTTTTCTTAATTAATTTCTTCAAAATCTGTTTAAATTATGATTTATGACAGTAATACTTACCAGCATTATGTAATGTACTCTATTCATTTAAGAACTTTCATGTAACTTTATTTAAGAACTTTATACTTAATCGATAATGCTTAACTTAATAATAAGTAAGAGTAATTATTTTAACACAAAATTAATATTATGTGGCGAAAAATTGATTCCCATAAAAAAACTTAATACTCTCTACTTTTATTAAGTGCTTTTTTTAGCACACTTCTTTGCAATTGTTGATCTTTAATCATTTAATAATTAATGAGCATGAAATTTTGCAACTTGTCAAGCTTCTAAATGTGTCACTTCGAAGATGTCGCTGATCACTTAAAAATAGATTGATTATTGGTGATACAGATCACTTACTGAAGTAAATTCCATTTTTTTCAATGTATTATTAAACGGCAAATCTATTTTTGCAAATGTTTTATATTTTTACATTTTTTTTTTTTTTTTTTTTTTTTTTTATTTGAGAAGATGGTAGATTATCATTCAGTGTTCACTTTCAATAATCTATGAGGTGGAAAGTCATTCGGAAAATAAGTTTTTTCCGCTGAGGATAGATGCAATACTTTTTGAAAGTTTTTTTTTTTTGATTGCTCTGTTTTACTGTATTTTTAATATTTTTGAAATCTTTTGCAGTCATTTTCAGTTGTGTCATCAGATTGCTTCTTTAGAGTGATGATTTTTATAATAATTCATCAATCCTGGACAACACAAAATGATGTATCCACATTCCACCGTTAATTTTTGTGCAATAACTAAATGAGACAGGAATTTTGACCCTAAATTCTTAGTAAAAAATTACTAACTCATATTGCAATCTTCTAAATTTAATTTGACAAATGGCCAAATTCGCTATTTCTGTGCTATTTTGACAATGCTTGCGAATCGTTTCTAAAAATGAATTGTTCAACTCATCGAGAAATAATGTAAAAATTTATGATGGCAAAGGCAGAAGACGATCAAGGTGGCAAAGTGATGGAGAAGGAGCCTGAATTAACGACTGAACGAGGACGTACTCGCTCGAAAGAGGACGAGGAAGCTCTGGACAAGAAAATTGCTGAGATACGAAAAAAGAATCAACTGATCGAACGAAGGAAAGAAGTTAGATTTATTCCAAGATTTCAGTATCGCAAAGTGTTTGACAGTAGATCAATGGACATAAAATTTCACTAGGAATCATTGATTTCAGCATAAATGGCTCCTTAAAAGTTGTAAAAGTTTTAAACAGAAATATGCAGTATGAGAAGGTTCGTTCTTTCATCGTCCTCTTTCTTCAGTTATTTCAAAAAAAAGGAGTTATATTCGAATGAACTAATCTTTTTTTGTTTTTGTTTAAACAAAAGAAAGCAGCAAAGAAACTTTCTTTACTACTTGAAAATTCTCTTTTCTCAAATCAAAGTAGATAAAATTTTGTTTAATTTAATAAAAATTTGAACATTTATAAAAACTTTCTTACAATTTCACTTCTTTAAATTTCATTGTAGCTTGTAGAAGAAGATCGTGCAAACTTTATTAACGAATACGGTAAAATGAGCCTTTGCAGTGAAGCGAAAGGAACAAAAATGCACAGAAATGTAAATTTTTCAACAAATTAAAATTAAACGATTTTAAAAGTCAGCATATTTACTTTTACATGATTATTATTGTTCCATGTTCTCACATTAATTATAATTAAAGTTAGATTGTTCTTTGGCCGATTTATTTCTTTTTTTTTTAGTTTAGGTAAATAAACCTACTAATTTTATTTATTCATTTCTATTGTTATTATAAATTAAAATTTAGATTACTATTATTATTGCTATTACTATTATTTATTATTACTATTATTATTAATTAATTAATTAATTATTGAGATTAGATGCTTATTTGTTTATAATGATATCTAGGAATGGAAACAGTTTTGAATTAAAATAATATTATACGATTATGTGAAATGATTCTTGTAAGTACATAATAGAGATAAAAAATCATATTGAATGGATCAATTTTCGATATGATAAGAAGAGAAAGTAATTAAGGTTATCAAAACCCAACCCTGTTAGGACCACATATTGAGGGTTATCAGGCTTCTCTATATTTGACTTGTAAAAATTTCATAACTGATAAATTTGCTTCTTTTATCAATTTGCGACCAATCCAAAACTTATTTAATCTAACACAAAAATAGTTGAATGACTGGTATCATAAAATATCTGATTGTGTGTAAAGTTTATCTAGCGAAGTAAAAATGAAAATGAAAACAAAAAGTTATAGATAGTTGGAAAAAATAAAAGTGAGAAAAGCAATTGTTCACCATAAAAAGATACATTGCATTAAAAGGAATGAAAAATTTTTGACATGAATTTATATCTGATCACTTCTATTTATCAGAAATAAACCTAAAAAGTCATAAGTCTTTTTTCCTTATTTTTAGAAACGGAACTTAAAGCCTAAAAAGCCTGAAAAATGGGATCGAGAATGGGATGCTGGAAAGACAAGGTTTATACTTTTTTCCTTCTTTTTCCATTCTCAGTATTTCATGAAAAAAAAAAAAAAAAATCGAATGAAATTAGTCCTTTGGAAATAATATTTGGGT
>KZ270039.1:66538-76793 GCA_002249935.1 Onchocerca flexuosa
TCAGCATTAACTAAGTTTGTTTCGTTTTTTTTTTTTTAGATTTTATCGATTTCTTCATCTTTTGTTTAATTTTTTCTTTTCATTACGCTTTTTTTTTTCCGATCTTTCATAATAATATGAATGTTTAGTATTGAAAATTGGAAGGAGAATGTACCCGATATCGACAACAAGAACAGACTCAGTGCGCATTTTTTTCGTGGATTCAAGAATCGTAGCAACGATATCAGAAGAAATAAGACTGATAATTATGATAGCAACGCCAACAATAATGCTACGTTTAAAAAGGTAATCGAAAAATTACGAAAAATGGAAAACACCTAAATTATTGCTTGCATTGGAACAAGAAAAAAAAACCCATCATAAGCAAATAAAAAAGCATGCTTTTTTTTTTCAAATGCAAAATTGAAATTTGCATATCCCACTAATTTTTGTTGATAATAAACTTTTCCTATCATTGATCAGGAAATTCTGGAAACATTTGAACATCTGACTTAAATTAATTCAATTTTTAAATTAAAGATACATAACCTAGGAAAAATATTGCGTATTTGAGCTGCTAGGTACCAAGATTTAATGATATTATATTCAAATACAATATGTTTCATTTCTGTTTCTCGTTTTTAAAATTTTTTGTACAAGGATTTTCTGGAAAAAAGAAAATAGAAAAGATTTTTTGCATTCATTTGCAATTTTCTGCATTTCATTCATTTTCATTTGTTTATTCATCCATTTCTGTAAAACATACTTTCAGTGAATCGCAGCATTATTTTTCTAACTGAAAATTTTACGATTTCTAAAAAAAAGATTTTCCATTTTATTAATCGCATTTTTCTTTCAATCAGTTTCAGGTCGGAATGTCATCGATATGTTGCTGTTTAAATCAATTTGAAGTTTTTTTTTTTTTTTTTTTTTTTTTTTTTTTTTTTGCAAAAGTATTCATCATTAATTCAATGATGAGAAAGTGATCAGTTTTGCCAATATTATTTAAGATATTTAACGGTAAAAATGCGAAAAAGTTGAAAAGTTTCGATGATGGAAATGATGGTAATGTTAATGTATTACGGAATATGAAACCGGTTAGTAAAGTAAAGCAGTTTCATACTGGACAACCAAATAGGAAACCATCCGGAAATTATAAGAAACCACTATCAGAATTATCCAGAAAGCGATATTCAACTCGACAAGTTCCTCTGACTTCTGCTATTGTATCACTGTCACCATCGACTGAACAACATTTGGATACAGTTAAAGTGAATGTTTCGATGCTTGAAGTGAAAAAGGTTTGAATTAATTTCGAATTTTGATTTCGTAAGATATAAATTTCGATTAATTTGTAAAATATTTAAATGAATAATTCCCAATTTTATATTTTTATGCTTCCATTAATGAATGTTTACTTGCTGCTTTCATCTCGATATTCGATAGTTCAAGATTTTAGGAACTGAAAAGTGTCACAAATTTATTGCTTGAGAAAAATGAAAACTGATATGTTTCTTCTTCTTTTTTTTTTTCAATTTGTGGTGTGAAATGAAGCAGATTTGAAATTGAATCAAAATCGATATATTTCGACACAATCAAAATTTAAATGCTAATAAATTCTGAAAAAATATTAGCCAAATTATTTTCTCAGGCGAAAACTTGAATTAATTTCGATTTTAATTGTCATGAAAATAATCCGAAACGAAATTCGAGCATATTAACATTATAAATTAAATTTTTAACTCCGAATTTCTATTCTCTGATTTATTGTTATATCTACAAACGGAAGTATTATTGCACGTCAGTTTATTTCGAGGATCAAATATTCGGCTTAAAGAGTTTGGGTGGTTGACTCCTTCGACGACTATGTTGACTTTATGGCGCAATTGACGCAACTATGCTGGCGAATTGCGTAACTGATAGATGTCTTGTGTATTCGTGGATATTGTTGAGTAGAATGAGTGTTTGGCTTTGACTTCAGAATATTTACTTTCTTTCGAGGCATCTGAAGCATTCTGATCTCTGCATATTTTACTTCTCTGCACGCATTTCCAGGATGAAGTTCATTCAATTGAGTTGAGTGAGCCTTGTGAGCATTGAATGTTTTCCATCGAAATGGCAAAAAGGCGAAATTTGATACCAAACCACAGTATCCTATTACCAATGGTTGCTTGTTCCTGTCTTCCCGGACTCTTTCATTTCGATCACTTACCCTCAGTATTTCCCGTTATCTCACATTCCTGAAATTACGATCGATAGAGAGATGAAATGTTTTCAGGATGTTGAAACGATCGCTGAAAGCAATAATAACATCGGCAAAGTTGACAACAATCTTCAAAAGCTGTCAACAACAATCGTTGGAATCAAGGCAGCTTCAAAAGCGCCAACTCTGTTCATCGCCAAAGAATACGGTAATTGATTAAGAAATATTTGAAAGTCAATATTAAAAAATATTAAAATTTTGATGATTTGGCAAATTTCGTCTTAAATAAATCGCAAATGTATAGTCAGCTCAACTGCAATATTTTTATAGCCCACATTTCAAGCGGTATTTTCAGTTCACTAAAGTTAAAATTTGGAAATTTCTTTTATTTCGACTGGAAAAAATTTGTATAATTTGTTAAAGAAGCGCAAAAGAGAAAGAAAAATTTGAATTTCGATAAACAAAATATTATCGAGATTTCCCACATTTTTCACTAGCAAATTCTCAGATATGAGTTTAATGATTGATTTTGTGGATTCTAAATATCAGAAAAAATCAATCAGCACTCATATTTAAATAATGAAGTTCCTTTTTATGTTGCAATATATAATATATTTATATAATAAAAAAATCTAAATAAGTTCCCCAATTGATCATACAGTAATTCCAAATTTTGAAATATATCATCTTGTTTGAAATTTAATGAATTCCGACTAATTCATACAAATTTTCAGTTCATCAAGAATTTTTATACATAACTATTAATTGCATCCGTCTATTTTTTCCAGAATTCATCAAAACATTTCTCTCTTTGAGTCTTTGAGTCTTTGAGTTCAAGTATTCAACAAAAGAGGGATCAAGTTTAGTAGTCGGATAATCAAAAATGAGGAATAAGTAATAAGTGATTTTCCGAGTGTGCTAATTCATTTGACTCATCTTTTGAATTTTGACCCTGTGATATTGGTCCACTTTCGGCAATCCTTTGAATCCTTAATGTTAATTAATTGCCAAATTCTCTACGATAAAGTTGATTCATAAATATTTGAAATGAATGAATATTTCTAGTATGACATAGATATGAATTGTTCTGGTGACCCCGAAAGTGACAGATAGTATGACGTTCGATACTATTCGATCGGTTTAGTTGACATAAAGCTGATTGAGTGCTTTCTTTGGATAGTGGATTAGATCCATCCGTTCATTTTGAGTAATTATCTGCTTGACTTCCGGTAAACTACTAATGTCTTTCTTGTTTCATAAATTGTGTTAGCTCAGCTGGCTTTCTTCCAGATGTTCCAGAAAACCTTTTTACATGTCCTTCTTTATCTTCAAACAGTTTGTTTACTCTTATTTATCGGTCAGAAATGTTTCATTGAAATTGCAGCATTGCACTTTTTTGCAATGATTAAATATTTAAGCATTTTATCGAGCTATTGTATTTACAAAGTAAAAGTTGCAAATTTTTGTTTTCAACTTTTCAAGCTAAAATAAATATTTCATTTGTAGAGCAACAGCTGAGTGGGTGGATTTTATTTAGCTAATTCAAGTTGCTATAACTTGCTCAATTAAGTGGATTATTTATCATCATTATAAATTGGTTCTTTCCGACATGAAGTCGTTTTTTTTTTTTTCGCTGTTATTTCGCCGTTTTCCATTAAACATTTTATCTTTAATTTCATATTTTACTTCTATAAAATTCTTATTTTATAGAATATTGAAAATTTTCGACTGCTTAATTTTGAAATATTTTAATCGTAAAAATATTTCATTTCAGAAATCGATGACAAAGATATCACTATGATGGAAGATGTCAAAAATTTGATTGAAGAAATGTTATTAAAAATGAAATGAATTAGGAATAATGGGAAATCTCAAAAATTCATACAATTCATTACTCGTTCTTACCAAAGAACTTGTCAGTAATGGATTAATTAATCACGTGTATATTATTTATCTCAAAAACACATGCATAATCTTATTTTATTATATTCTTGTATAAACTATTTTTTTGTTTTAAATATTTTTAAATTTTATGAAATTTCGAAAATAAATAAATTAAAATCGACGGATTGTGCAATTATCTCTCATTCAATCATTTTCCTCTTTGCCGCACCGAAAAAGAAAAGTTAAATTTATGTGAATTTTTTGATAATACCTTTGACAATCGAAAATATTATACTTCTTTGAAGCGAATTGAAATAATAAGAAAATCATGCAAAAAAAAAAAAAAAAAACGATTTTTTGCTCGAGTTTTTGGTCTTATTTGTTTGACTCTAGGAAAGATCAAACCTCATTTCTGTCTTCATGTAAGATTCAATAAGCATACTTTAAAAAATATTCACTCGACAAACGGAAAATTTGCTCGAATTTCGAAAAGCAACCGAAATTTCGATGTGTGATTAAAATCAATTTGAAAGAGCTTCAAATTTAATTATTTTGGATCAAAATGTTATCGTGCATTAAAAATATCAAGGAAGTTCAATTTCCTAGCCGAAAGTTTAAATTTTGACATCCGATGATAAAAGTTTTTTCTTTATTTTGGGAAAACTTTTGATTTCAACGAAAAAATCACATAGGTTTTTTACTTTGTCATCTTGGCATATCATTTCTAACCTATCATGCTATTTAAGCATAATATCATAACTATCTTATCTCAACAACAATAAGATTGCAACTGGAAAGAAACTTTAGCATATAAAAAAGAAATAAGAAATATTTTTTTCGGAAGAGAAATTAGAAAAATACTTACAATTCGTTTGTCATCAATCGATGTTTGATCTTCTTTCTGTCACCAAACATTATTCTAGGGGTAAACATAAAGAATCGATGATGTCCACAAGTTTTGCATATACTTCATTTTTTTGTTTAATTGTATTTCAAAAAACAGAGAGAGAGAGAGAGAGGGAAAAGGAGAAAAAAGTGAAGAAAAGAAAGCAAAAGAAAAAAGAAATTCCTCATATCCTTCTTCCCAAATGCTAAAATATTACGGTGAAAATTTTTTCATCAGCTTAAAAATTTTCCTCTCTTTCGCAAGGAATTAATAAGATAAGAAGAAAGGAACGAAATATTTGAAATAAATCAATAATTAGCAAAAAGAATAATCATCAGAACATAACTTGTCAAGGTAATCATCCAAAAAATGCTCTTCTTTGAGAAGAGGGAATTACGCAAGAATGAAAGTCAGTGAAGTTCTGAAACACAAACTATTTGTGTTCATCAAAAATATGTCAAGTTTCGATGTTTTTCTTTTCCTAATTTAATTTTAAATATTGTTTCGCGAATGAGTTTAAATTTCACTTGTTAACCGAAACAGCTCTTCTTGTTGACTTCAATACAACTGGAAATGTGTCGCACTATTAATCAAATAGTTGACATGTTAATCAGAAAAAAAAAGTTTGTAGAGAAGAATTTTCGGAAGATACTGTTATTATTAGCCTTTTCATCATTTTCATTATCCAGAATGATAAAAGCAGTAAAAAGAACAAATCACGAAAATGTTTTTAGAAATTCGTTTAAGAGAAGAGAAAAATTCCCGCAAATTCGGAAAAATAATAATTCCTGGATGAAAAATAATGGAAGTTTATAATGAATTATGTGATTTTCAGACCAATAAAGCCTTTTTATTAATTTCTTAAAATCAATCAATTCCAAAATTTCACATTAAAATTTCGATTGCATATTATCCTGCGTGATTGCGGTGAAAAAAAAAACATGCTAATACTAGTCTTATCATTATTATCATTATCATTGAATCATTTGAAGATGGTTGAAGTCCATTAGCAACATCACAAAGTATTAAAACATACATTGGAAGAATTGGAGAAAGCCTGTTGAGGACTGTTGAATGATTGACAAGGTGTTAAGCGGGGATGTGACAGACATGATAAGTCTTTGTGCCAGAAGATTATTTCGAAAACTATTGAAATGCTTCGATCCAAGCTATAGTTTGACGAAGATGTATTACATTCGACCGCAATTCTGACTTCTGGTACACCACCACCACTGCTATCATTTATCATCTTTATCACTACTATTAACACTTATTATCATCATTGATCTATCAATTATCAAAGGGATTTTTCAGTAATTTGTCAACTTCTTTATTTATGTACTAAATTGCACTTTTCATATCCATCCATCAATCGATATTGTAGGCTGCATAAGCCAATTTTAAATATTGTTCTACCTGATTTGCTTTATTGATCAACCAATCATTTTTCATTCATTTTTTGTTTGTCGCTTCATTTCGCTTCTTTTTGTTGCTGTTGATAAAATAAGTGAAAAAAGAGGAGAACAAAAAAAAAAACAAAAAAGATAAAAAATAAACAAAAAATGAGCCAAATCTGTTTTTTCTTTCTTCTTTCTGTAAATCATTTCAATCAATAAATAAAATATGACGTGGAATTTTTGAATGTTTTTGAAAAGTTTTATTTAATTGTTCATTGTATCCTGTTAAATCACATGAGTAGTAAAACATCACAACTTGTGATCTTGTTCAGTTTCGAATAATTTTGATGCATTTTTATCACTTATCCTGTCCTTTCTATCTTCACGTAACGAATGACTTAATCGTAAGATTGAATTATAAAATCCTTTTGATCATTAAAAACAGTATATCATAAAATAAAATAGCTAAAATCGAGCCTGATTGTTTGATCCCGATAATCTAAGAGTTCAACTAATGTCTAAGTTGTTGAAAATAAAATATCGCCAGCAACCATTATCTTTTACAAACATTCAGTCTTTTTATCATTTGTCGTTAAGATAATTATGCTAATTACCCTACCGCAAAGTGATAAATGTGCATTTCTTGATAATTATAACTTGCCATATGCCAGTTTTGACATAGAATTACCATACTTACTTATGTCTATTTTACTCTAATCATTTTGATTTTAACAAAAATACAAATTAATAAAAGATCAATTAGGTGACACGTGTGATTACGAATGGTGGCAATTTGCTGAAAAGTTAGAAATGTTCGATTTGCAAGTTGCAATCCTAAGTTTCTGGATGGTTAGTTGATGGTTTGCTTACGCCTTTTTCCCATAAGCTATAGTATTTTTGATCCCTCCCAACTTAGAGGACGACCCGAGAGGAGTGACGACAGTAGTTGTTGAAAAGCTTTCAAGTGAAACAGAGGGAGGAGGAGGAGATGAGTTAACTTTTTCTAAGCAAAACGCACCGCTTTGCTTCTCCCATTTCACGATATCATTATCATCATCATCAGCTATCATCAACTATCAGTATCAACTAATCATACCTTTCCAAATACCATCAACCGACTATTCAACCCCGGGATAACCAATATATTCTATTACGGGATCCAATTTGTTTATTTTACAATTCGCCGCCAATAGATCAATTTTCCGAAACTATACACTAATCACTTTCATTTCATTTCTCTCATTAGAATCAGCAGCCAAATAATAATAATTTGGCGATTTGCAAGTTTACGATTTCTAATTAGAAAGGTCATAATGGAACAGCAATATCAATTACCTATTCAACCGTGAGTTTTTCTCGAAAAATTTCGAACAAAATTTGAAAATGAAACGGAATATGTCACCTCTAACTGTTGACACGTAATATGGTATCTGATATCATCCATATCGGCATTTCTAAACACACACACACACATCATATTAGATGTAATTTGGTACTCAAATACTCATATAAATATATACACAAATAGATTCCTATGAAAGATTCGGATTACTTGACAATGGCAGACAACAGCGTCCAATTCCCTTATTACTTACAATTTATACAACCAAAAATTCAAACAAATTTACAGTGTGGTCGTGACAATTTGATACATTAGAATGATCGAAATTTTATACCTCTACCAATCATTCTTCCAGTAAAAAGTATCCGATTTACATTACGACCAAAGCGGCGATCTAGAATTGCAAGATATATATATATCTATTTTCAATATTTATATAGATATATTAGTTTCAGTAAATTGTAACCTAAACCTATTAATCCGCCCGCCCATTTTAATAGTACTTTTAATGTTTGCATTTATTTTATTTCAGTGAGAGTACATTTGATAGTGATCAGGTCGCCTGTGTTTGTGAGGTTCTTCATCAATCGGGTGACATCGATCGCTTGGTATGGCTGATGCTTTTCTTGAATTTAATTTCATCTTTCATTAATTTTTTTATTTTCAATTTTGAAGTAATAATTAATTTCAATGATTCGATTTTTAATAATATAGTGATAATTCATTACTATCATCTGATCACAGTGTTACCTGAAATTATTAGCATTATTATATCATTTCATCCTAGAGACATTCTTTAATGAGTCTTTAATAATTACTCAGAGCTTAATTAAAGAATAAAGAGATAGTTAATCTTTATGAAAGATTGGCGATTGTTTAACTGGTTAATTTAATTTTTAAAATCCATCAAGTTCGTTTTACTCATTTTACAACTGATTATTATTGTCACCAATTACTACTATTTCATATCAGCACTAATGATTACTATAAACCTGTAGAATTCAAAAAACTTTACTCGATTGTCTTAAAAATCATTAAACTATGACTTACCGCAATTCTTTTTGACTGATATATCGCATTTCTTGCGTCAATCAACATGATAAATGTGGTATCTCTTTGGTGATCGATCATTAATCAACATGTAACATATTAGAATGATGTGTGATTGATGTTATTATTTTGCTAATTAGATACGATGAAGATAATTATACACATTCAGTTTCATGATCTTTAATAATTTCAAGGCTGAATTCATTTGGAAAATTCCAAATCGAGAAGATATTCGACGTAATGAAAGTGTACTCAAAGCTCAAGCATTTATATGTTTCCATCGACAAAATTTCAAGGAACTTTATCGAATTCTTGAAACTAATCAATTCTCACCAGAAAACCATGCAGAATTGCAGGATTTATGGCTCAAAGCACATTATAGTGAAGTAATAATTATTCCGCTTTAATTTTGCTTTCAATTATTTTCCCAAATTTCATTTTTTTTTTTATATGATGAGTTTATCAGTCTAAATTTAAATTTAATTTCAGAAATTTAAATTTTTTCATTTTTAGACGCATACAATCCAAAAAAAATCAAGCAATCGAAAATTTGTTGTTATGGAAATATAAAAAGTAGAAGTCATAATTTCATATATTTTTTGTATAGGCTGAAAAAATACGGGGTAGAGAATTAGGTGCTGTTGGAAAATATCGGATACGACGAAAATTTCCGTTACCTCGAACAATTTGGGACGGTGAAGAAACAAGTTATTGCTTCAGAGTAAGTGCTTTTTAAATTCTTTCAAAAATTCATTAATTTTATTGTGAATCGCAACTTTGATGCTGTACAACTATAATAATTTTGCGCATATAAAAATCGCAATTATGCAGTTTTATGAACGTTATATGCTATTATTATCTGAGTTATGTCCGAATGAAAAAATAAATAACAAAAATGAAGTACTTTAGAAGTAAGTTATTCTAAGGTTTTTAGAATTGGCAAAGAAATCTGATCATTCATTTCGAACATTTAAATCTGGATGGTAAATGCTTCATTTCTATATTGTTAATTTAAAACTAAATTCGAGTTGAATTTATTAAATTTCATAATTAAAACTTCAAAGCATTTAGGAGAAATCAAGATATACATTGAAAAATTGGTACGCCAAAAATCCTTACCCATCGCCAAAGGAAAAGAAGGAGTTAGCCGAGGAAACACATCTTACCGTAACACAGGTATCAAACTGGTTCAAGAACAGAAGGCAACGAGATCGTGCTGCTGAAAATAAAGGAAGGTAAGAAGATTATACAGAAAATTTTATTTTCCACGTGAATAATCCAAAGAAAAAATTGGAAATGTTGAATGTTCTGAAAAATTAATTTCACTTGCGTGACAATTACGTTAGGCTCACTAAGTGTTAATTTAGGCACTTTTCTAAGCATTATTGCATATCTAAACGATCCTTTTAAAATATGTTCTAATGGAAAAAAGTACCAATAATTTGCCAATAAAATACAAGCATTTCTCGCATTTTATAAATTTTGATCTTTTAATTGAACTTTCCCTAATTTAA